>APFE030960332.1:9955-21621 GCA_000404065.3 Pinus taeda
TTTGGTCATGTACAGTTTCTCTAGTTTCGTCCACAAACCAGCAGCTGTTGTCTCCGACACAATATTAAAGAGGACATCATCAGCTAGACACAGTCGAATAGCACTAATCGCTCTTTCATCCATCTCAGCCCACTCACTATCTGTGATGTTGTAAGGTTGTTTGGACTTTCCTAACAACGCCTTTTCCACATCATGTTGGAGAAGTAAATCATGCATCTTCACCTTCCAGATCTCAAAATTATTCTTGCCATTAAATTTCTCAATCTCAAACCGGGCACTTTGAGTTTTCGCCATTTTGTATCAAAAAACACAATAATCTCCAATACCAACATTGAAATACCATCAATTAAAAAACAATTTCCTATGCCTTTGTTTTTACACAACAAACAAAAAAAACTACCTATGCCTTTGTACCTGTGCCTTTAAAAAAAAAATTGCCCTTTAGACTTATATTACTTTTTTTTTTTTTTAAAGAAACACTTTCATTTTATTTTTGCAAATTCTGTCCCACAAAAAACAAAATGCATACGATTCATGTTGAAATATCAAACCAAAATCGTGTACCTACAATTCATGTTGGAATATCAAACCAAAATGCATACGATTCATGTCGGAATGCCTACGACTCTGTTCTCCTTTAATATTTCCAACAAAAAAAAATTATACTCCATTTAATTTAGTCAATTTGGGAGGCTTTCAGTTACGACCCAGCATTTGTATTACTCAACACCAACCTTCCATTCAATTGGTTTTTTGATTCCAAAACAGTCTTCAACAGCGAACGTCGCAGTGAAAGACTGACCACCAGCACTGCAACAAAATTTGGCTAATCGCTCTTTTTGAGTTTGAAGTTGGTGAAAGTTTTTTGGAAACAAACGGGGCTATTAAACATACCAAACACAGATTCTTAGGATGCTCTTATACAGTGTACCCAAATAATACAGAGTGTGTATCCAACCGTCTACATTCTATTCATGAATTAGCATAGAACACGGCACTAGCAATAACAAGTAATGCGTTCAAAGCTTGATTGGGAGTAGAAAATAATGTAGACGCATCCGTTAAGTTTAAACCTCATGCTGTAATATAAACCGACCTTGTTCACAAATTATACATTCGAGCTCGACTTACCACATTGCCAGATAGTGCGTCTCGTTGGTTTTCGAAATCAACCGCTTGTGTCTTCCACCAGCAATCCACGCATTTCAGGCACCAGGTATTTCAGGCACAGCAAATCACCAGCATAGTCCGCCAGCGCCAACAACGAACAACACATTCACTTCTCCAATCAAAATGCACAACAAACGCACTGCGGCTATACACAGCAGTCACGCACGCAGTGCCTCCAGTCAGCTCCTCCAGGAAGCACCTCCAACATGCTCTGATACCACTTGTTGGTCCAGGTGCACAGCAAAATTAAGTAAACACACAGCAGAATATCAAGCACATAAACACAAGAGTTTTAACGTGGTTCACCCAACCAATCTGGGCTATGTCCACCAAACATAGGCATCAGGAATTTATTAATTAAATTGGAGATTACATCAAGAAATCCTCACTAAACCTCTCACACACTTTTCAAACCATCCGAATGATTGCCTGTTATATAGCATAGAGAATCTAACAGCCTCATTAAATCCCTCACATCAAATATAGGAGGCATTAACTCCCTCCCAACAAACTGGAGCTAATCTAGGAACTGAGTTCCTATTGTTGTCATCAGCTGAGATTTTTCCTATTTTGCTACAAACATAAAATCTCAACACAATTGTTTGGCTGAGCATGGAGTCTCTATCTCAGTAAATTTATCTTTGATTCTCCTCCTCAAAAGGTCTTATGTGTACTAGCCTTTTCTTCTTATTTTCCTTCTTTCTTCTTCTTACTAATTCAAATATTATAAATATATATGGGGGTTCCTTCATTTTATCAATTTTACACTCTTACCCCTACATATCATTCACCATCATTCATTGTTTTCCCATTGTTTTTCCATCATTATCATCACATTTGCCTTTCCCTGGTGTTCAGTTTCTAGCTTACCTTAATTGTGGAACTTCCATAGTCAATATAAGACATGAAAGTTAATCATAACATATAACATTCCTCCAACACCTTCCTTAAACCATCCCCTCACAAAGGTTTCATCCATAGACCATTGGGAACCATCCTCTCAGACCACCCGAAAATCATTTTCCCTACCATTGTTCTATCTAAAGTTATTTCTCAACATAGTCTCCATGTAGTCCCTCAACCATCAACAAACAATGGCACTTCAATGGATGCAGCAATAGATGCTTCCTTTGAGTAGTTATTGTAGTCGACTGCTCCACCTACTAGTGAATTTCTATTATTGGGTGAGACATTGATTATGAGATCATCCATTGATGATTTATTTCCTTTATGATGGATTGAAGTGATTCTAGGATTTTTTTTGTTTAAATTATATGCTCTAAATCCTATAAATATTCAAAAGTTGTATAGTAGAGTTGTTAGGGGCACTAAGGATAAGAACATCGTCATAGTTTATTATATCATTTTCAGTGGGTTTTATGGGTTTGAATTATAAAGTTTTAGTTTGTAAATGTGTAATTTAATTTGGAAAAAATGTAATGGGAATTGTTTTTCTTTGTGTAGTCCCCAAAGAGAAGAAGCATGCCCCAAAAGAAAAGTAAATTTGAGCTCCTTCTTCTTGTAATAAGAGAAACATCTACTTCCAAGATGCAAATGATGGTGGTGATGGTGGACGTGGACAACCCCCACATTTCATACATACATCATATGTCAAATTACCATGCTTAGGCGTGGATGTTGTTAGTATATTAGAATCACTTTCTTTATAGGTCACCACATGCCATATTTCCAGGTTTAGGCGCACCATGTTGGTTTGCATATTGAAAACATTGTGCCATTTTTTTAAATATGTACATTTGAGACCTTTTTTGTGTTTTGTTTATGTGTGTGTGTTTGTATGTACACCTATATGCATATTTATATATGTATGTATAAATTAAAGTGTTATTTTACTTGATGTTGAAGTGTTATATTGTTAGGTTGAATTTGTATTGATGTTGTGATGATGCAATATCACCTATTGTGAAGTGAGAAATCTAACATGTTGTATTGATGAAGGTGTTTGAATTGACTTTTTAAAGTCATAACAAAAATACATATTCCTATTGATACAGTAGTTGATGATCCCACAAAAATTACAACATGTTTTATCGCTTAGGTTACACTTCTTGATCAAGTGCATACCTAATATAAAATTAACTTTATTCCAATAAATTACGTAATAGAAATATATTTCTTATCTCCAAGTTATATATTGAATCACTTAAAAGTTTCAATCCTATGCCATATCAAATCAACATGAATGAAAAACCTTGAAAATTACTTAGTCATGAAGACAATGCAAGAATCAAAATCAAATCTGCAATCATGCAATTCTTGGATAACAAGATAATTTATAGATATATAGAAGAAATAAAATACATGTGAACAAAATTTATCACAAAATTGGTAAAATATCTAGATCTCTCAACTATAGAAAGGTAAAATCAAGAAAACCCTAGCCACCATTAAATATCCAAAATAATCTAGTATCAAAGGCAACAAGTCCTCCCTTGGATTCAACAAAAAATTATAACATATGATCTTCAGAATAGAATTATTTTCTTCTGTGGGGTTTATGATCCCTAGCCATACTCCATCACACAAGTGGATGGAAAGACAACCATAGCCCCAGTATCCTTATGCACTTGTCCATCTTAAAGTTTATGTGCTTGAGTTCTTGGTCTTCAACTATCACATCAATGTAAATGACACCTACATGGAACATCATCAAATATATGGTAACCAAATTTCCTTCTCCTAAAAGAACCACAACATGCTCAAGAGTCATCAATTTCATTGCATGATTATCTTTTCCTAGCCTCAAAACCCATAAGAAAATGTTTCTAAAACAATTGAGGGTGTTAGCTCCATTTTTCATGTCTTCTATTAGGTTAGAAAATATAGTATTACAACAATATCCACCATAGTGATCATCATGGACTACAACAAATATATTTTCTTCTCTAGGATCTAGATGCATAACATAAACACTAGCATCACATGAAGAAACCTCAAATTCACACAAAGGAAATATTTTCATGAAACAACTATCTCTCTCTCACATTTTCATATTATGGGGCTTTTTGATGCACCTTAATGTGAAACTAGGGTTTCCTCATGAATAGAGTATAATGATAACAATGTAATAAACAGCTATATTTTCCCTTATGTATAAATAGGTGAGGGAGGCTAGCATAATAAGGATATAATTCCATGCAAGTGAAACATTGTCCTAGAATGAACCTCCCTGGTATCAACAACCCACCTCGAAGATGGTGCACTCTTTAACAAGTTATTAGAAGCCTTTTTTCTCCATGTTTTACTATCAAGCCTCCACATGCAAGATTATTTTCCTCTAACTATGTCCCGCATGCCCCCAATATTATTTTGATTTTATTAGTATATTTAGAACCAGATTTCAGAATCCCCCTATTTTATTGGAAAGATAAATTATTTTACTAGATCCTTATGTTTCACATTGCATTTCCATTCACATCGTAAAATTATATTTTCATGAACTAGCTATATTTGTCAATAATTACCCAAATACATATAAGATAAATCCTTGAGGTCAACGATACAGAGTGTTACACTTTTCATCCCTCCCCTATAATAGTATATTCCTTATTATTCTTTCTCAAATATGATCATTAATGTACCACCATAAAGAATGTAATAATAATTTAACAAAAATTACACAAATTTGTGCATTTGAAAGGATCATATTATTGTTATATTATGTGTGTAATAAATTTCCAACTTTTTCTTAATGTTATTTATATCATATAATATTTTCACTTGAGTACTCACATATGACTGCCTATACAAGGTGTCTTCTAAAACTCACCCCCATTTCATGTTAATGCATGACCAATTAAAGGATGATACCATATCACTCAACTACTATACTAATGTCATCAATCATATACCTTGAGCCACATTCACCTTAACCTATACATGGGACCTTACCTCGATGTCTAGTACATGAGTGTAAAATTCATTTAAGGACATATTGTGAATATTTTTTGTTTGTATAAAAACCAAACCAAACTACAAAAAAAAAGTTATATAAATTTTGAAAAATTTATTTATCAAAGCAACATGTGAGAAAGCTACCCACAAGGCTTGAGAGAATTTTGGAAAATCCAAACCCTTATGCAAAATTTGCATTGATTTTGTTTCAATAACACCATAGATCTAAAGATACTCAAAAAATTCAATTTTTGAACTATGGATTTAGTGTGTGGGGGTGTCCCTAGTTGTATCTCGGTACCAAAAGTCTAAAGGAAACAACAATTTTCCCATTTGAGTCTCAGTTTGAATTTTATGGTGAGTTACAACTTGCTTCTAAGGTCTATTTCAGGACATATTGTGAATTTTTTTCAAGGGAATACAACTAGAACCAATAAGAAGAAAAAAAATTCATCATCTCAAAATTTATCTGTTTGGTTAACGTCTGTGCAAGAACACTAGCCATGATTGCTCGAGTATGTTTTATTCAAATTTCAACGCGTTGGGGAAATTTAGAATTGATCTTTATTGGAAAAAAACTCTTGATGTGAAGGTCCACAAATAAATCATTTTTCAACCTATGTAATAATTCGTGGGTGGAGGATGTCCATAGTTGTAACTTAGTGCGATGAGTCTAACAAAACTAGTGGTTTTACCATTTGAGTATTGCTTTGAATTTTATGGCAAGTTACAAATCACTTCCAAGAGTCATTTAAGGAAATAATGTGATTATCTCTAAGGGTATAAAACCTTAACAAGTACCATAAACAATTTTTGTAATACCAAGTATTTTTATTTAGACAAGTCCCACTCAATCACACTACCAATGTTTTCTTGAGCAAGCATTCTACAATGTCCAACCCCTTGTGAAAATTTTGAATATATTTACTGAAGAAATCCTAAGTATAAACATCCTCAAATAAATCATTTATTAAACGTGTAGATCCATGTGGATAGAGGTGTTAATAGATGTAACTACGTGCTAGGAGTCCAACAAAACCAACAACTTTCCCATCCAAGTCACAATTTGAATTTTATGGTGAGTTACAACTTGCTTCCAAGAGACATTTAGGTACATATTATGAATTTTGTATTGGACTATAAAATCCAAACTAAGTAGTATAAATGAGTTTTGTTAGATTAAGAATTCATGTTTTGCTAAGGCCCATGAAAGCACATTACCCATGATTCCTTGAGTGACAATTTTTAAAAATACAAATGACGTGAATTAGATCAATATATTATTTTTGATATATCTCATTGCATTTTGAGTGGAAAATATTGAGGAATCATCTGGCAAGATCATTTTTAGAAATTTATTGAGTTTCAAAAATTTGGACGAAAACTTCAGGAGGCATTATTTTTAGGCCTTAAGTACCTTTTAAGTTATCAATATTACTTTGGACCTAAATTCCATAATTTAGACATTGATGCCATTACTCCTCTTGGACATTGACCCATCAAAATTAACAACCATAATTTGAGAAAATGCCACATCTACCCTTGTTATTCATTGAAAAGTAGATAATCGCATGGGAACTATAAAGAATACTCTAGAAGGGTCAAGTTGTAACTCATGTTAAGGGTTGAATGGGGAAATTTAACTCTTTGCCCATTGTGAGGTTATGATATAATTAGGAGACTAGGAGGAAAATATATTTTATTCTATTTGAGTGCTTTTTGTTTCATACAAAAGTGTTGTAGTTAAGAGTGGATATAAAAAGAGAAAATAGAAAGGGTTTGTATTCTATATTATCCCATGATCCCCTTGTCTCACTTCTTTTTACTTACATCCATTTACGTTCAAGGGAAGTGATAGTAAAATAACCTCACCTTCCAACTAGGTATTTCCCCATACATTTTTCCTAAATCAAATATTGTATCCTTATATTTTTTACTAATTCTATTCATGTATGATATCTATTTTCCATATTTCATATATTTCATAAATAACCATAACACAATATTTAACAAATCCATAAATCCAAGGAAAAATTAACCATCAAATTGTAGATTTTATATTTTTACGTACATTTTAGTATATTTGTTGTGATGAACTATCTACTTGAATATCCATGCCACTTTATGGATCATATTAGTATTAGAGAACATTTATTTAGATATATTGTGGCGAGTTACAAGACATCTATATCTATTAATATGAAAGTCATAAAACCTTATCCGTGGCAGATAAATATATTAATAACCATTAAGGTCCTACAAATGAAATGTTTGGGCAGCTCAAAGCATAAGTTAGAGATATAAACCATATTGTGATGAACCTCTTGATGGTGGTCCTAACTAATAATGTTGGGATCTTCAAATAATATGTAGGTTCTAACGTAGAGGTCAAATAAGAGGGGAGGTCGGCAGACTAGGAAGAACCAAAGAGGAAGTCTATGAAAGCTCCCAACAAGGATAAACCGAGTTTGAGTTTCATGAACCACAGAGAGCCCTTGTTCAAGATGGAAATAAAGGATGATATCAATCCATATTAAGATGAAATTGATGTTTTGAAGTTAAATCATTAGTTTGAATATTATAAGGTTCTCTTTTGATCAATGTATAGAGGAATAAAAAGATACTTTCTTTACTGAGTTGAAATTAAAGGTCCGTGACATGACCTCGTGGGAAATCCACACAAAAAACTTGAGGTTAGTGGGAGATCATTTAGGGACCATGTGGGACGATTTCAAAACTACCATAAATTCATAAATTTACATTATGAGGTATGTGGAGGACCAATGCATTTTGTGGCATTATATTAGGAAGAAGCAGGGGAATAGTGTACAAGAGTCTGCCACAAAATTGAGAAATATGGCCATAATGTTACGTATCTCCGAATAGAACCTAGTTGTACTCCTCAAGTATCTACGGGATATATATAGCCATATAAATACCTAAGTGACGTTGTTGAAACCCAGAATCTTGATGAGGCCTTTGTATATTCCCAATACCTATAGAATATAAGCTAAAATAAAGGGTAATCACGTGGGTCAAAGAAAATGGAGAACAATGGAGCTTCCAAAGAGGTGAAGAAGAAGTGAAAAGGGGAAATACAAGAAGGCACTAACCACATCATAATAGTGAAAAGATCCCAGAAACCACTACAAAACTATAAGGTTGTTGGTCATACAAGTGATAAGGGATAAGTGCTCAAAGCTGCATCTAAATCTGAGGCCAAACAAAAAAAATTGCTAAGGAAATAAATATCATGGCCACTAATTTTAGAAACAAGCTAGAAATTAACTTGAATGTGTGTGAGAATATTTCTTGTATATAAGTGCATAAGGGTTTCTATTTGGGTAGCATCAAATAAATAAATGGAAGGAAATTGATAGAATCTTCCATATATAGATAAAGGTCAAAAAAAAAAATGCTCCTTTCGATTGAGGATAACAACTAAAAGTGGTAAAAGTCACTTTTGGAAAATTAAAAGACCCATGGTTTTCTCAGAAAACTATTATTAAAGTGGACGAGATTGAAGTAGGGCATGAGATGAATTATTGAGGTAATTTACAAGGAACTCTAAGATTTTATGAGAAAAGGGGAAACCATACTATATGTAGTTTCGATGTTGAAAGACACACCCTAACTGAAGAGAATTAGTTTTAGTGTTGAAATACACACCATAATAACTTTTTTGTGTGTAACACGTCGTTTGTGGCCAAGAATATCAATCTCAATAATGATTTTTCAAATCATTATGTAGGCCAAGCCTAACGATTTTGAAGGTCAAGTTTATTGTATTGTAGGAATTAAGCTTGTACATAACAAAGGATAAGTTCATGAATTTAGAGACTTCTAATTAACATATCATGTATGACATATTAACTAGATATTTATGTTCACATTTATACATATTTTCTTCAATTAATTCTAAGGGTTTTTCCAATCGAGTTGTCGGCTTATGCTAGGGGCCAATTTTTAGTTTGGATTTGTCTACAAAGTATACTACTCCAACAACATTGTTAGTAAATTCTTCAAAAAAATCTCTTCTAAAATTCATGTGGCAAGTTGCTCCTGTATCAAGCAACTAATCATTTTTCCAAGAAGCAAGTGAAGCATTAAATAAGTCTTCATTTCCTCCAATATCGGAGTGTGCCACAACATAGTGAGCATATTAAGGTGTTATACCTTTCTGTTTATTGTTACATTTACCTTTGGGATGGTTACTTTCATGCTCAATTCTGTCGCAAGGCAACTTGCATGTGGATGCATCCTGTGATCCATCTCTTTTGCAGTGTATGCAGTGAAAATATAACTTTTCTCCTTGAGAGTGTCTGCCTCCCCTTCCTCTAAAATTTCTTCCCCTTCCTCTTCGACCCCCTATTCCTCTCGAAGAATTTTGAGCAAGCTTTTTCTCTCTATGTACAAGGCACACAACCTCTTCAGAAGACTGAGAAGTTGTGTTCTTCCCAAAAGCTTTCTCTCTTTCAACAATGTTTTTTGCAAGGAAGTCAAAGGTAATATATTTGAGGTTTCCATTTGCTTGCAATGACTCAAGATAATTTAATTAAGTGGGATAAAGTGCTTTGATAAAAGATATGAGAGGAATTTCCAATTCAACATCAGGGACTTTGATATAATGCATTATAGATTTTACTTCTCATGCAAGAGAAAGAGGATCATCATTTTGTAATTCAAGGGTGAAAAACTTATTCATGAGTTGGACAACTTCAAGTGCAGAGTGTGAGTCAGAGAGTTCCTTCAGTTTTTGTAAGGCTTTGAAAGCATCTAAAAATGTTGAAATATGATGACTCACCTCTTCATTTATTCATGTTGCTATCAATGAATAAGGCTTGTTGTTCTTATTTTCCCAAATGGCGAATTCCTTGTCTCATGTAGGCTATTATGGCTTTTTGTCTCTGTCTCGAACACACACTCCTTTCCACAACTCATTTTAAATGAGAGTGTGTTTGATTTTCTATGACCATTCTCGACAATACTCCTTCTCGGTGAGAACCACTCCCATAATCGATATCAATGACTGCATTTTAAAAATGGACTATGTAAAAAATCACTCTTCTTCTAGTAAAAAAATGACATAGGAGGTTGACAAGAATGAGGTCGTAGTCTGTAATTCGGCTAATGGTTAACTTTGTAACCAATCGGCTGTGCTTAAATCCAGTTCTGTACGTGGATTTACCCCCTGAGGGTCCCTCTTATCTTACCAATCACTATCAGTCCCTCGTTGACTTCTCCTTTTATCAAGTGCTTCAATATGTACCATTGATCTCACTTCTTCAAATCCAATGGATATCACATCACGCACTCACCAACTAGCCCAAACGATCTCCACCATAAATGGGACCCATCTAATCAAATGAGTCTTGTGCAATCTCATAACATAACCAAAAGGAACTAAAACCCCAGTTCATAACCTTATCATGTCTGAAATTTAAATTAACTCACATGCATCTTCCAATATGATGACCGTTAGATCTCACTCGTTTAATCGAACGACTATCACGTCATGTGCTCACCAACTAGCTTGGTCAATCTCCACCGTTGATCAATCTCACTTCATCCAATGGCTATTGCATCAGTCACTTACCACCTAGCTTGGTCAATCTCCACTGTCGATCAATCCCGCTTGATCCAAGGGCTATCACGTAATCTCGTGTGAAATCTTGCATGATGCATAACAAATCGAGAGAGCACGAGAAAAGTGGTTTACTCATGCTACATGTCACCCACTAAGGTTAATCACGTGAAATTTAGGAATAACATTTCGATCCTTTAGGGTGTGCGAGATACCACTTACCACTTACCGAATACTACCCACATGTTTAATTCATATTTTAATAAAGACGTTAAGAAAATTTTTAGCGCTTAAACTCAATGTTAACGCTTAACACTAAGTGACTGTGATTTATAAATAAAATGTATGAACAGAGAAAAAAAGCTAGTTAGGGTTCAGAACGCCGATACAGAGTCATAAGAGAATTTTATTCTTCATACTCATGTTTAACACTATGAAACTAAGAGAGTGATACCTCAACTGTGATTTTGGAGAAATTGCCTCACATAACGAGGAGGGGGAGGAGTTGCAAGGAGGGGGAGCAGTTGCAAGAGAGAAGTTACAAAGGAGAGAGGGAAGCCAAAAATGGCGTTGGCTCTCATACCATGAGGTAACTCCTCAAATGTAATCATCTTATTCATTGAGGTTATTCATTATTATATACAAGAGGGAGTGACAATTCAATGACTCTCCATTTTATCTATTATTTATTTACACTAATTACAGTTGTTCACCCAATCCATATGATTAGGTGTCAACAATTACATATTATTTAAAAAAAAATATCTATATAAAAATTAAGTTTTATGGTTTAAAAGATTATTTGGTTTAATTTCACTTACATATATATTATATATCATTTTAAAAGATTTATTTATATAATCATGAAAAAAATTTAAAATTGTATGGTTAAAAAAAAGTTTTAATTAGTGCTATATATATACTCCTATTTAGAGTTTAAAATTCAATTAAGACAATGAAAATTTAAGACAAGTAATTTTGCACTCTAAATATAATT
>APFE030960344.1:19346-54985 GCA_000404065.3 Pinus taeda
CTCTGAATGTTCTGAAATAAGAAGATCGGGATGTTCATCATCCTCACTCGGGTGAAATGCATCAAAAGGCGAATATGATAGGAGTACACCTGTGAAAATCTGCCCTCACAGGTAAAATAATGCATAATAAGCCTCATGATGGGAGCATACTCGCTCCGGAGAAATCTGAATGGGAAAACACATGTCAAAAGTCTCACAAATGATGGCCGGACATAAAGCTCAAAGTGAACAAAATCTAGCAATCTGCGCTTATGCCACACCTCACCCACACTTGGTATCCCTGTAGCCTGTGAGATCACCTCAGGAGTCAATGTGAAGTTCACCCCTACCAAAGTGACATGTCCATCACGGAGGTGCAAGACAAACAAGCGGGCCAACTCTCTATGATGCTGAATCTGAGAAATTCTCACACAGAAATCATAACAAGACATATACTGAAAACAACTCACTGCCATGGGGCAGGCCTGTAATTCTGCCAGAGAGGTGGGCTCCTCTCGCTTATGATGTCCACCCTTACCACCCTTATGAGGCCTCCTCTCCTCTGTAGATGATGAATGGTCATCACTTTGCTCATAAGTCTCAACTTTTGACATGGTTTTTTGAAGCAAAGTGGACAAACTGAAAGACAAATGGAACTGTTGTCTCTGCCTGCAAAAATGCTGAACTCTATGCTGTTTCAAGGGGAAAAACATGAGGGGAATGTTAGGGGAGTGAATTTCTTAATAAGGAATGGGAAAATATGAAAATAACAGGGAATTTCAAGGGAGATTTAGCAAATGATCATGCTTATAGGAACACACTTGCAAAGACACCTTGTATATAGGGAAAACATATATGGAAATAAACATGGAGTATATGTACACATGTTTAATCAAGGGAAAAAGGGAATTTATGCACCAACTTGCTGACATTTTAAATCAACAATTTTTGTTATTTTTGTACATGCATATGGTAGAGGGGAATTAGGGTTTTCATTTTTGTGATTTGATGCTTTGGGAGAGGGTAAAGATTTGCATTTCATTTAAAATAATATGGGAAAAGGGATGAACTTATAAGTGTGAGTGAAAGGGAAAGGAGGGAAACAAACAAAGGGAAAAATAGCTTGAAACAACACAAAGCCTAGCACAGTTTGCTCATTAACATTGCAGCCACCTAATGCCCTTTCACTTGCATGATTTGAGGTTAAAATCATAGCATGAGGGCTTACATCCATCACCAACCTCCAAAACAATGTGTAAAGAGCCTACCTTGAACAAATTTGATGACTTGGAGGAAGATTGGGCAATTGTTTTGAAGTTTGCCGCAAGACAGCTCAAAGGGTCTCGCAAGCCGCTCAAAAGGTCTCGCACTTCCCAGAAGGTCGCGCCAGTTATATTTTTGCACTGTGGAGGGGCGCTCAAAAGGTCTCGCACTGCCCAGAAGGTCGTGCATGCCTCTCAAAAGGTCTCGCACTGCTCTGCTGCCCGAAATCGCTGCAATTCTTTTGAATCAAGATTGCATAGTTTGTTGATCCTGAAAATGGTAAAATATAGATATCTAGAATGACATTTACACCATGCCTCGCAATGGGAACCACCTGTGAAGGGGACACTTGCAGAATCCTAGCAAAATTCCTTGTAAAGCTTCTTTCCATGCTCAAAGTATAATTGGATAGCTGCACATTGAATATTTCCACAATGACAAGCAGCGGAGTAAACACAGCTACAATGTCCAGCATCAATTTTCCAAAAGAATTCTCTTTCCCACGCGACCCCTCTCTAACTTCATCCAACACACTTGGAGATTTTTGGTTGCTCATTCAAGGCAGCCTCTGCTACATGAAAAACTGGATTTTGATTTACTTTAAATTCATCATCTTTGCTTGAAGTAGACTGATCTTGGAAAGATTCAAAGCTAGTCATGTACGAATAATGGATGAAGGAGCGGAATTGTTGATTTGATTATTAAATTCCCAGACTTTGATTGCTGATGATGCTTTGTTTTGCTTGTGCAGGAATAGGAGTTTGAAGTCGCTGCTGCCTTTTGAAGAGCTGGAGAACAAATTACATAATCTAAAAAGCACATTTAAATGATTTCTTCTTCAAAACCCTGTTTTGAAGAAGAATCAATCTCTGAGATGAGACATAGTCTAACAGTGTGGAATCCCTCTGAAATGTCAGTGTCCCCACCCCGACTGCTCTATCAACTCTGTCATCACCGAGTACTACCTCTACATCAGTGCCACTCTCTGAAAGCTCTGAGAAGTACTCACGGACTCCTGTCATATGACGTGAAGCCCCACTGTCTACATACCAGATACCTGAAGATGCTCCGCTAATTGAGGGAAAAGCATGCTCCCTTTGAACCTGTATGGCAGGTGATCCTGCACTAGAGGACTCACACGTAGTGAACGCAAAACTCCCGGTCAAAACGACCTTCAAAGTCCTCAACCTCTGCTGAAGCTGCCAAACTCTGGTCCTTCCCCTTCTTCTTCTTCTTCTTCTTCTCCGGACATACAACTGCATAATGTCCCATCTTTTGACAATTCCAACACTTCACCTTGGAATAGTCCTTTTGTGTGTTAACCTGTTTACCTTTACCTTTGCCTTTGCCCCCGCCACTGCTTGTGGAAGCCTGCTTCTTCCCTTTGCCTTTCTTGTCTCCTACCACCAGTGCTACATCCTCATCCTGCTCAACTGGCTTGGCTGCCCCAAGTTGACCTTTCCTGAGCTCTATCTGAATGTGATCATCCCAAAACCTCTCCCATGTGGGAAGGGTCTCACGTGCGCAAACCCCATCAGCAAAGTTCATCCATGAACGGGGGAGGCCATTTACTGCAATCTGCACCTACTCAGTGGGTGGAGTGGCCTCTCCAATCGCTGCCAACTCAACTCTCACATTAGTAATCTTAGTGAGATATCCAGCTGCACTATCATTACCCATCTTAATATTTTTCAGTTTCTCCTTCAGAACCATTTTCCGGTTCTCATTGGTACTCTGGTAGAAATTGGACAATGCTGTCCACATCTCATGGGCTTTTCTCTTTCCTCTCACATGAGGAATGCAATGGTCTTTGATTCCATCTAGAATCAGCCTCTTACCCTTGTTGTTCTTTTTATTATAAACATCCAACTGAGTAGCATCAGTAGGCACAACAACAGGGGTCTGTGTGATATGCACCATGATATCCCAGACTTCTGCCTCCTCAAAGATACTCTGCATTCTCTCCTTCCAAACGTTGTAATTTGTATGCTCGTCTAATCTATCCTCTACCCTCAATCCCAATGACATCCTGCTGTCCTAAAACTGAAAAATAGCACTGCTGTAGTAAAGATAAACCTGTTGTTTATGAAAAATCAGCTTGCTGGAATTTTTTGAGTGAAAAATCAGCAGCTGTAATTTTTCTCTCTTGCTGTACCAAACTGCCCTTCAGCATTCAAACTCTGATACCATGTAAAAATTTCTGTTTTCCCACTTCGGTTTTCATTTTATCCTTATTTCTCCCATATAGTTAAATGCCCTTTTCCATAACCATACATTTAACAAGCTGAAAAAAATAATTTTTATTTTTATTTTTATTTTATATTTATATTTATTTATTTATTTATTTTATTAATTTATTATTTTTATTTTTTTCTGAAAACACAAATTCTGGAAATTTTACAGAACGCTGTAAATTGCATAAATAAAAATCAGCAGTAATAAACAACCATTAAAACACATTCAAACACTGATATTTTTGGTCAATGTGACCCTGGAAAAACCCTCTACGACTCTTGGGGAAAACCAGTTTGAGAGTTCTTCTTTATTTCTGGAAAATGTCTTTTACAGTGAGAAAATTTTTAGCAAAAAATTACAGCAAAAACAAATTTTTCTAGCAAGCAAACTTATCTGTTTTCAGCCCAACAGACAACCTGGAAACTTGCTGTATGCGCAGTACGGATCGTATGGATGTACGGACTGTACGGACGTGCGAATGTACGAACCGTACAGACTGTACGGACGGACGGACGGACTGTACGGACATGCCTCGATTTCTGTGCCGAAATTTGTCGCCTCGAAATTCGTGCCCAAAAATCAGTTTTTCTCTGTTTTCTCAGCAAAAATCAGCGTTTTCTGCTTGTTCTTTCAGCTGTACAGATTTGCTGAAGAGCTGCCTTGATATGTGTGCCAAACTGTTGCCTCTTTCTCCTTCTTGTCCAGAAATCTCCCTTGCTTTCTTGCTCTCCTTCTCCCAATCTGCTCATGAAAGAATGAATGATCTTTTCCACCTTTTCCTCCCTTAACCCAACCCTAAATGACTTTTGGGTGATCCCTAAATCCAATGGCTGAGATAGATTTAGATCAATGGCTGAGATTAAATGCACATTTAAATCTCACTTTCTATTTTTTAATTCACCCACTTTAATAAAGGCCCACTTAGTCATTTATTTCCAAAGTCACTTTTTCTTCCTAATTTTTCATTGACTTTATAAAAGTCACTTTAAAATTAGACTTAGTAACTTTATCACTTAAAGTCACTTTTAAATTAGATTTTAACTTTATAAAAATTAATAAAATCACTTTAGGAGAAAAATTAAAATCTTTTGGACACTTTTCACTAGGCCAAAGATCAAAGCCTTAGGAACTACCTGTCCTTCGGTACCAAATTTCAACATGAAACCCATGCGGCAAACATTACAAAAATACTTTTATTTTTTTTTTCTTTACGTCAATTAGATAAAATCACTATTACACATGTCATTATGAAGATTGAAACTAGTTACATTTTTCAACATTTACAAAGGATAGCTAAATATTTTATAGTTTGCATATTAGGGACTAGTAAGATTCACCAAAGTTTCTAAACTTAAAAATATTTTTTCATCCTTAAAATTTCCCTTGCATCCCAATGACATGAACCCCCACATTGGGGGATGCGTCTGACATCTTCGGAGTGGGAAGGCACGTCCAACTAAATTCCAGGGATGTTCCCTTGAAACAAATTCAAAATTATCATTTGTAAATTATAATAATTCTCATTTTTCAGGCTGCTTGTGCATCCTTCACACCCAACAATCTAATTGAAGTTTTATTTGCAATGTGATGCTCTTTAATCCATTACATGAATATTTTAGGGACTTATTGTAAGAGTGTTTTTTCCTACATGAATTTGCTAGTGGTTGCTAGTGGTAGATATTTAAATGGAGAGCTTACAATGTCAATGGTGAGATTTTTAACTTTTTCAATGTTCACTTTTGTAATTTTACTTCAATGTTCTCTACTCCAATTTCTAAATCGGTAGTTAATGAATATATTGCTTCACCTTTGTGTTTAGCAAGGGTGAGATATTCCTCATGGCCCATGAAGACCCTCAAGCAACAATTGGTTCATGAAGAGCGAACATGTCACAAGCAAGAGTTGAATTCAACAGGGGAGGATAGCGATTGTTCCTCGTTGGCTTTCTCTAGAAGAGTCCTTTATAAATAAAATGTAAGAGATGTTCATGTTAATGATGTTAATGACATAGGTCCATGTACCAATGAATGGATCAGATCAAGAACCACATTCATTCCATGGAAAAGCATTATTTTCATACTTGTTGAGGGCATAACCCTTGCACACTCTTAGTCTTCTCTATCTTGAAGTCTGGTAATCCTTACATCATGTCCTTTAAGAGAGGTAATGTTCCATAGTGAAGTTGACAAAATCTCTTGTGTGCAAGCTCGCACAATTGGTTACTATTATCCACCAGTGCTCCATGTTTGATCAGATTAGCAAGCAACTTATGAAGAATGCCGTTATACATTCTTCTGGCCAAAACTTGATCAAGATGTTGCCTATGATCTTTGATAATAATTGTTTGATAAACAAACTCAACCGGACATTTATGGTCTGTCATGGATGAACCTGAAATCATATGCTTAGTTAAACAGGGGACATATAAGACATCTTCAAGCTGAAGAACATCACTCTTGATAATGATATGTAGCATCATCACAATCATCACAAAGTTCCACTTGTATGTTGATCTCATCTTCTTGAAGTTTGTTGAAAATAGTCTTGTTGAAAGTCACGTGCCTAGATGTTTGATTGTCCTCATACTACCCTAAGCTAAAAACAATATTAATGGGAAGGCACAAAATAATGGAGAAAATTGTCTCATCCACTCTTGTAGAAACTTTGGCACTCCTTGTTTGTGGCACTTGAAGCATGTTGTGTGGCTCAACTATTAGTTGTCCTCGTAGGAGGATTTTGATTCCTTCTTGTTTTGATCTCTAAACTCATGCCCTTTCTGATTGTCTTTCCTCATATTTTTGAGGATGGCTAGGATTTAACACTCTTGCTCTCTTGTTGAGATTGTGTCTAGTCTAATCTCCTCTTCGATGAAATCATGCCATTTATTTTGAAGGGAAATCAACTTCTCCCTAGAACAAACACCCTGAACAGACACGTCCCAAGATGAATCAGTCCCATTTAGTACTATATTGGGCACCAACTCCTAATTCCATGTTGAAAGATGTAACTAGGTTTGGTCTCCATAATGACATGTAATTATGATCTTATGTAAAGAGATGTAAATAAGAAAAAATGAAAATTACTATGTTGACTTGCTTGATGGGTTTCATGAGCAAGGATTTTGTTTTTGAGTCAAGACTCCCATTGAGAGTCTTTAGGATTTATTTGTCATCTATTCATAAAATATAAGAGTCATTGTCATGTAAATGAAGTCATGTTACACTTTGTAAAATGTCATCTTATCCATGTAAAGTATTGTCTAAAGAACTTGTCAGTAAACCTCTTCAAGTCAGCCTACGAACATTAAAGAACTTGCCAAAACAAGTCGGCCTACATCTAGCTATCAAGTCCGTCTAAAGACCCAGAGAAGAGGGGTATAAGTAGGGGAACTCATCCTCCATTCTAAGCATCAAGTTCGAACTCAATTCCAGCGAAGAAGTGCAGTAAGAAGTGCGAAAAAGAGGTAGTAAGAAAGGGTTCTCTCTAAGGTAAAAAAGGACACTCTTCCAAGGTATCAAAGGAAGAATCTTCTGGGTAAATAGAAGCAAATCTTCTAGAGAAGCGAAGTAGATTCTTCTGGGACATCGAAGTAGATTCTTTTGGGGCAACAGTATCTTCTGGGGCAGTGGAGAATGAGTCTTCTAGGAGGCAGTGAATAGGTTTCTTTTGGGATAGCGAAGGTAGGAATCCTATGGAATAGAAAAGTAGAGACTGAGTTTCTTTAGAAGACCTAGAGGCTGAGATTCTCTAGGGAAGTATTGAAGGTGCATCATAAGAAGTAGAGACCAAGTTTCTTTAGAAGAAGAAAAGGAAAGAAGGACAAGAAAAGACAAGGTTGGTGACAAGGTTCTTGAAGAGGATACTAGATTCAAGGGTCAGTGTCATGGTCTTGGTACTTATCAATTGAAGATCTAGAAGAAGAATTTTATCAAGTTTTCCTGTAGAGATGAGAGGTTTTGGCCTTGGCTGGAGAAGCCTATATTTTGTGTCACTTGTCTTTATTTACTTTGATAATTGTCTTGATAAAAAAAACACATTAATAAGTTAACAAAGTGAAAATATCATAAGAAAATAAGAACAAGCATATCACAAGCAATTATCAAGCAAAGAAATTGTTAAAATTGAATGCCCTATATTTCTCAACATGGTATCAGAGCTAAGGTGCTAAAAATAAGAAGTGGCAAATAAAGTAAGCTGACACTGAAGAATCAATCTTCTAAGGAGGAATCAAAGTAAATCGAAGGTTATCAAGAAGGAGATGTAGACTCTCATCAAACCAAAACCCTAGATCGAAAGCAAGAATCTTGAAATCATCTTCAAGAAGGAAGCAAAAACCCTAGAAGTATTTCAGATATCATCACATCATCAAAGGAAGTGAAAGCTCTTCAAATCTAAGGATGATTGAATTAAAAAGTCAATCCTTTCTCTTGAAGCAAAAATCTCATAGAAGGCAACCCTCCCTCTTCAAAAGGATTTTGAAGCAAGAAGCAACAAACTCATCATCAAAGTTGAAGATTTGATCTTCTCAAGTAAGTATCTCTTAAAAAATGACTTCATGTTTTAAGGAAGATCAAAAGATGGTTGGGGCATGAAATTTCCATGCTTGGAAAAATAGGATAGACATTGTCCTCAAAGTAAATGAAGTCATTGATCATGTTCATGGGAAGGTCTCCAAACCATCCAAAGAACTAGCATTATATGAATACACGGAAAAGGATCTCAAGGCTCAAAAGATACTCAAAAAGTCCATCAAAGATTCACTTATTACCTATATAGAAAAGCTAGAAACATCTAAAGAAATATTTGATAAGTTGGAATAACTCTTTTCAAGAAGCACGATAGAAAAGATCTTAACATTTAAATCTGAAATTTATAAGTTGAACATAGATGAAGGGATATCATCATGCCTCTCTAAGGCATCTCAAATAAAACAACTAAAGGATCTAGGAGACAAAGTATCAAATAACGAAATACTCTTAGCAATTCTAAATGCTTTAACTAATGAACAAGGCAACCTCATTGCTTCTAGGGAAGAGGAAGCTATCCCAAACATCAAGTTATGGTCTCTCGTCAAGGCAGAAGGAGACATGATGAAGAATGAAAGTGAATAAAGACCAGAAAGAAGGAAACAAATAGTGTCAAACTGAAAAGAAATATTTGGAAGGATTTGGTATTCCAAGAAGAAAAGGAAGAACATGGCTAAAGTAAGATGCTATGGTTGTCACAACTTTGGACACTACAAAAAAGACTATCCTAATCACAAGAGGGGAAGGGAAGAAGACTACTCTACTAAGGAAGTAAAAGAACCCGAGACAAAGAAGCGTAAGAAGGAAGAAGCTAAAGGATAACTAAGGTGATCTTCTTCATTAAAAGGTTTCTTTCACTTGTAAGTTATAGGTAGGAAGCAATGAGAAGAAGATAGGATGCATTAGAAGGAAGCATTGTGATAGAAACATTAGAAGTAAGAGCCCATGACATGGGAAGAAAGTATGTCTGGTCCAAATCCTATTGATTAGGAAGCTCTTAGGAATCCTCATTAATATTCATAAGAAGCAGAAGATCATCATCGATTGGGATCATCATAGAAGAAAACATCTGCCAGATGAGGACATAAAATATCCTCAAGTTTCTCTGATAGAATTCTCATCAAAGTTCTCACTAATAGAGAAAGAAAGCAATAGTTTTTCATTAGGAATTCCAACTTGTGGGATTCAAGGAAAATATGATGACACAAAAAGGAAAGCAAGTCTAAAGGATAAAGTCCTTTCATATGAAGCTACTCCAGGAAGTTTGGATGATCGAAAGAAAAATAAGGGCTCACATGGATTATTATGAAAGTCACATGGCTACAGTTAAATATGATCTAGAGAAGAAAGGATTTCCTCCTCCTAATTATTGTAGAAGAGCATAAGTCACACTAGATGAAATCAACATAATATATGCAACATAAGGACGCTGACTACAATCAAGATTCGAAGCTTCTAGGAATGAAATGTGTGGAAAGAAAGGAAGAGATCGTGATAATATACAATGATGATAGAAGGCATTCAAAGTCCAAGAAGATTTGACTAGAATATCTCCCAAAAGAAGTCAGAAAAAGATAGAGACCCTTGACACTGAATAACTGTGGGAGATGTGTCAATCTGCATGCAGGATGCTGGTATTTACAAGAAGATGTCGTAGTGAAAGATCATCACAAAGGTAAATCTGATTTGAAGTATTCAGAGATTATTTTTGAACTAACATTTGGTTGGGCTTATGTAGGACTGTCAAAGGGAAGATTTGTGAATGAATTCCAAGTAGACTATATAGAAGGATTTAATGTCCTTCTGAGAAATATGGCATGAAAGCAGAATGACAAAAAGCAGAGCCAGATAGAAAATTTGATGGATCACTTATTGATGAGTTAGGGACATGACTAACTCATGGACAAAAGTGATGGATGATCTGTGCCCTATATAGAAGTTCCCAAAAGTTGAAGACTCCTTAAAAATTCATGGCATCGAAGAAAGGAGCTCTTCATGCATCTATAAGTGTTCTAGAGATGCTATAGGTCCCTGGTTAAGAGGGAGCTTGAGAAGAATTTTCTTACTTGGAGGAAAATCGGAAATTTTTAAGCCGAAAGATTAGGTACATTCCTCTGTGATTGGAATGGGTACATCAAAGGAATAAAACCTCTTTGCATAAGGAGGAGCGATAAACATGTTCTGTGCTTCACCTGAGAAGACATAATGGAGGATTTTGTAATCATTTGGCATGCGATTCTCTTATGGGATGAGTTAAGGAATCCCATGGAAGAGTAGTCGTGGGGGACTGATATTCTTTTGGGGACTAGGGAGTCCAAGAAAGGAATAGTCGTCATGGAGCATATCTTGAGAGAACCCAGGTGGGGTATGTTCTGAGAGAGACAATGATGAGGATTTCTATAAATCATTTGTCTCACCAACATTTTTCTCTATGGAGAGATAGAGCTGTTAGTCAAGGCCTTGCGATATAAATGCTGGTTGGTATGATGCTATACAAATTAGTTGCAAATCCGCATTTTTCTTAAGAGAAATTCTTCAGATTGAGAAAGTCCAAGGTACCATTATGAATACCTCCCTATTCAAGAGGGAGTGTTGAAAGATGTAACTAGGTTTGGTCTTCATAATGTCATGTAATTATGATTTTATGTAAAGAGATGTAAATAAGAAAAATGAAACTTATTATATTGACTTGCTTCATGGGTTTCATGAGCAAGGAGTTTGTTTTTGAGTCAAGACTCCCATTGAGAGTCTTTAGGAATACATATTTAGAATACATATGACATACTATTGTAAATATGAACAACAAATACATAGACTTGAACCTTCAAAGCAACATATGTATTCTATTAACTGAAAAGAATAATCTCATAATACAAAAGATAGAAACATTAGCTCGTTACCCAAACAAGTGGCATGCCCTTTATTTCCTCTATATAATAAGGGAATTTGGGCTTACAATGAACACTCTCTATCCTTGTGGAGTGCCCTAGATGTGAAACTTAATCCTAACCATAAACTTGCCTAGATATATGTACTTATTTGTATGAACCAATTACCTAGAGAAGTGCACTCCTTAAGAGAGGTTGATTTGCGTGCAAGCATGCACCTCCTACCCAATGAAACACACCTTATATAATGGGATTCAAACCCTACTCATGGACCTTGTGTAACCATAGATAAAAAAAAACTTTTATATTTTCCAACAACCCAACACACTGCATTTAATTCCAAGCAATAAAGAGCTAAATAAACACACAAATAGGTTTCTAGAAAAAGATATTTAGTGGAAACAAATAACGATATGAATCACAAATCAATTTCTGCCTAATAAACAAATTCTTCATTAATAAAAACTAGAACTTATTTGTGCTGCCATCCTAGGATAATGGCTTAATTGAGAAAATAAAAATTGCAATATTCTCAATTTGATCCAGTCTCTCTACACTCCCTCAGAACCAACACACACTCACTGAGATATTGTTTTCAATCTTGCGTTGCTATTGTGTGTCTTCTGCCTCTCCCTAGCACTGCTTTTATATCTTTACATTGAGCCAAAACCATAATCCTAACCCTAACTCTAATATTAAAGTGATTGACAACTGAGATTAGATATCACCTCACTTGAGACTGATGGCCAAGTTTTAAACTTATTCACTAAAGGGAATTACTCTGCGTTTACTAAGTTTTATTAGCTAAATAAGCCAACATATGTTCTTTTCCCTAAGTTAAACTTAGGCTAAGTTATATCAACAACTTGCTCAACCTAGAGCAAGTGTTCTAAGGAGTTGTGGGCGACTTCTGCATGCCTAGAATTAAGGCTTGTGCAAAATTACATGCGCAAGCTACAAACTTCAACACTCACTTTGAGCAAGGGAGGCACTTTTGGAAGAATTTTTGTCTCTACTCCCACCACGTCATCTGTTGTTGTAGCTTCTCCCTTTGAATTAGAAGGCTTCCTATCTTGTGACATGCAAAGCAATTGACATTGCTCATGCCATTTTTCTTTCCACCTTGAGTGGATCCTCCCACTACTTTGTTTAGTTTGGTAGCCCCCTTGCCCTTTCTTGCATGTCCTGAAATAACAACGTTCTCCTCATCTCTTTCTCCTTTTACCTAGTTGCCACGAAGAGCCTCCTCACACGTTTCTTCCTGGGTGAAGTCATTCCACAACCTATCCTAGTTTGGGAGATTATCATGTGCCTCGACTCCTTTAATTAAGGTACCCCACTGCTTTGTGAACTCATTTAGAGTCGTCCTTACCAGTTCTGGCTTCGACACTTTCTCCCCTACTACAATAATCTCATCTTGTACTTGAGAAATTCTGGTGAGATAAGAAGAAATCGTTTCGTTCTTGGACATCTTGGCACCACTAAGTTTCTCTCTCAACACCATTTCCTGATTTTGGTTGTCGCTTTGGGATAACTTGGTCAATGCCTCCCACATTTCTTTTGTTTTTGTTTTTGTTTTGTTTTGTTTTTTTTTTTTTTTTTTTCTCGAATATACAAGGAATAATATGGTTCTTCACTTTGTTTAGGAAAATCTTTATGGCTTTCAAGTCCTTTTTATTTTGGGCAGCTATAAGAGTTGCATCTGAAGGAGGGATCTGAGTTTTTGGTACAAAATTTCAGATCTCATTCTTCTCTAACACTAATGCAACCCTCCCCTTCTAGATGTTGTAGTTGGACAAACCATCCAAGTGATCTTTAAACCTGAGACCGGTCGCCATCTTGTCCAGCTGATCAAGCCTTGCCAAAAACAATTTTTATGAAGAAGTGTGTGCTCCTTGTACTATCTACAAGTGCTCAAAATCCACAACCATTCTTCTTTGTGGCTTTCCGTATCACCCACTTGGAACTTTTTCACAGCGCTAACAGTCCTGACAACTATCCCCTAGGCTACCAGCACCTAGATCTGACCTGTTAACTTGTCGTTTGTTTCTAGAACTTTCCTCGCACAGACTGTTCAATGGGTTGTCTCCTCAACCAATCCTAACACCGTCCACCTAAGTGCACTCGTCGTTGACTCGTTGTCACCTTGGACCACACCACCTCTATGTCTGCTTGATGCGACCAATCTGGATACTATGATTTCTTCCTCAAATTCTGCTGTTGGAAATACTAAGAGGGGGGTGAATCAATATTTCACTTAATTTAGTTAATTTTAATCTTCATAACACAAAATGACATTATCATCATATCAAACATAAATGAACATCACAACACCATTCAACAATGGCCACAACATCAAAGATAATACACAAGTGATTTTAGGTGGAAACCTTTCCGAGAGAAAAAGTACCGAACATCGAACACCGAACACTTCTTAATATAGGTCTTTGGAGATTACATCAATAGGAATCTCCAACTTCCAAGATTCTGCAACTACAACTGGAAGGAGGCTCCAACCCCTGATTTATCAACTCCAACTAAAAGGATGCTCCAACACTTTGGTTTACCAACTTCAACTGGAAGGACACTCCAATTCACTGGTTTTATCAGCTCCAACTGAAAAGATGCTCCAACAACTTGGTTTACCAACTCCAACTGGAAGGATGTTCCAACGCCCTACAAACTCCAACTTTCCCTAGCACCACCCTACCACCGTGAAGTGTTCTTAGGCTCCAACCTGAAGGAGACTCTAATCTTCGCGTTGCACCACTCTGCCACTTTGCTCAACAAGCCACCACTTTCCTTGAAGGATCCAACATTCAATTCACCATAGTGGACCAGATTTCACATTTTTCACACTGGATCTGCCTGTGCTCAATATCAATCATAAAATCAATTTGCTGACTTTGTCCATTTGTAATATTGTCACAAGGTTGTCAATAGCAACTTCTCATCAAATGTCAAACCCTAGTTGAACAATCTAGAAGTCCTTAATACTCTTTGCTCAACAAATCGATCCATTGCTGCCCAACATCTATATCCGATGAGAAACCCTAGTAGCATAGGAACAAGAATTCATTTTATTCCATTGTCATTGAAATGCCTCTATTATTGAGCAATAGTTGAGTTTTGCTATCACTATATAGTATCCAATGCTAATGCACATTCCAATGTGCCAAAAGGAAACACAAGATCATGAGATGCCAAGCCAACTATTTCTCCAGAATGTATGCTTTGGATTTGGCTCAACGCATTGCATAATGCATTTTGATCAATGAAAGCTCTAACAATTGCTTATATCATCATAGATAAGTCAACATGTAATTGCATTAGAAATTAAGAGCGAGATCACTGTCATACATCAATCCGAGTGCAATCTTAAGTTTCTTTCAAACCCTAGTTCATCTTCATAGTTGCATAGGGATCAACGATACATTCATCAACAACATTCTTTCCGTCAAACAATTAGAAGTAGTGAAACCCTAACCCTAACAATAACATTACTATCTCTATCCCTTGACAAAAACTTACTGTTTGCCTAACAATGAGATGAAACCCTTACTGCCATATGTATGCTAATGATGTGCAATAATATGCCAGACTTTGTCAAACCCTCAAACTTCAAAACTTCCTCTGCTATGATTCTTGTATAGACCTTTATGAAGTATAACTTTCAATTCATAATATAGTACATAGAAATCATACCTCTATTTGCAATATTTGATGATGTCATTGATGACTTCAATAAACATGTCCAAACTTCATTTTTGTTACAGATATCATTTCAATAAGTTCTACGTCTTAACCACAACTTTGACTTTGCCTTGAACATGCCTCTCATTGAACTAGAGATGTCTCCTTTCTGCCCTTTTCTTCCGTCATTGATGTGCCTCTTTCTTCAAATATCTAGAGTATGTGCCAATGTAACCTTCAAACATAGTATCACAAAAGGGCCTTTAAGAAGACTCCAATAAACCCTTTTGGAGTAAGCCCTAACACGTCCTTAAACAATCTTTTGAACAAGCTTCAATTATGAACTTAGATATAGCACAATGCAGAAATAAGTTTGCCAATGGATGCTTGAGAATCAAAACAGTGTTATAATCAATGCAGAAAAGCCTGTCACAGAAATTTTTTAAACCAAGCTTTGACTGAGCCACTAGACTAATTTATCAACCAACATAAATTGCTCCTGATATTTGTCTCAAAATGTGCGAGATGAGGTGTTCAATGATGGTCTCCGATTTGCATCTGTCTAGTGAAGGAAAAACACCATATAAACCAAACATTAATGCATAGATATTCCCATGAATAGCCACATAAGTGAGGTTGATATGTGGCTTTTAATTTGTCCTAGAAAGATAGCAATTAGCTTCAAATATACCTGAGCCAGTGCCTTCAAAACCAAAAAACCAAGGCACAAAAGTACAACACTGATATAGTATGACTCACGTAAAGAAAACTTTGGAAAAGATAATGCATAGAGTTGATCACAAAATCATTGTTTAAGGTTCAGACTTGCCCTAATGCTAGGGGGTTGAAAAACTTTAGAAATATACCTTAGGTCAAACCTCAAATGATCAATGAAAATGCCTTAGAAAAAGATCAAATCAACCATTGAAACTTTCCTTAGTCTTGTGTGTAGAGGCTTAAGAAAATATTGGTTTTAGCCTTAGATCAAATCTCAGAAAAGGTCCCTAGAAGTCTTTGATAAGGTCAAATTGGGCCTAAAAAAGACAATCCATTTTGCCTCAGATAGATGCCTCAACTTGCCCCGAAATTTCTCTTGCATTAGGGGCAAAATTTATGCCGTTGGACCTATGACTTAGTCAAAGCAGAATATCCTCAGAGGGTGCTGAAATTCGGCCTTTGACGTAGCTAATAAACCACAAACATTAGAGAAATTTTGGGGTCTAAAATGGACCTCCTACGGAATATTATAAAATAATAGTGGAAATAATAAAATAAGATTAGATTAAATCATCAAATTTTAGAGGGAAAAAAGTAAATTATTTTTTCAACTTATCTCCCTAAGGGTTTACTCAAATTTCGAGTGGGAGCACTCGTTGGATGCAAATTTAATTCCTCATCCAAGGAATTCTCTTGTTGCATATTTTAGATGGATGTAATGACCAAAAGTCATATACGTAGTAGAAATCTTTAAAATATTTCAAAGATGTAAATGTCCATTGTAAGACATGTAATTGTATATTGAATTTTGTATAAGAATTGATATGAGATATGAGATGATTATAAATGAGAATGAGGGCCTGCGTAGAAATGAAAATGGTCATGTCTTTAAGACATGCCTCTTCATTACTAAATAACTAACTATTATTTGTTTATTTAATTATTATTATATTTATATTTATATTAATTATTTTTATATGAATTATATTCATAACATTGTTTCTCTCTTTAAGAAACTTTGTCCTCAAAGCTTACTGAGAATATCTTCTCGTCTTTGAACTTTCATTTTTGTTGATACAAGATGATATGATGCTATGAGTTAATGCCAAAATTGTCATACTAAGAACAGATCAAACCATCCTAAATTAATCTTTTGTGGAACCCTCTGATCTCTAGAAATTTGTGATGAATAGTTATCGTAGGACTGGATTCGACAAACTTCATTATTCTTTGGAACATAAATTTGTCATTTATGTTATGAGTGATACTGGTACGTAGATTGATTGAGAAGTTTGTTCTTGTTATTCAAATGTTGATAAATAGTTCTTCTGGTTGGAATTTTCCTTATCATGTTAGTGGTTGTTTCATGATTTTCTTCAGGCGCTATTATTGTTGAGTTGGATATTGAATCATCATTGGAATATCCATCGTTTGAAATGCAACTTTTGCAGGTGTCTTCACTTTAGTAGGTTTATCCTATGCTTGAGTTACGATTTTGACTGGATCGATATTTGTTTCTTTATCTTCAAACTGGACTGAAATGACTAGATGCTTTGATACTACTTCTTGAAGTTGCTCTAACTTGTATTTAGTGATTTCTTGTTACTTGTAAGCTTCTATTTGCACAAGTAAAGCTTGGTTATGATTTCTTAAACGTGAAAGTTTGTTATTTTTTGAATCGTTTATTTGTCCTTAATATCTTTCTTTTTATCTTTTAGATTTTTTATGTGCTTTAATAGTTTTTTTATTAAGGTTTTTAGGCACAAGTTTTGTTTTGTTTTGTTTTTGTTTGTTTGTTTGTTTTTTTAATCCTGATAGATTCTCCTTTAGTTCCTTATCAAAACTTTCATTTTCTTGTTTTTGTCTTTGTTTCTTAACCTTTGACTTTTTTATTTGTGAAAGTAATTTCTCATTGTAGTCCTTTAGACACCAAATTTCTTTGTTGCTTTCTGTTGATTTTTCATGAAATCGATCTTCGAGATCTTTATATTTCTTTGATGCTTCGTTTTGTTGTTGAAGTTTTGTGATTTCTTCCTTTAATTGTTTTATTGGTATCTGCTCATTGTCTTGAAGTTCTTTTGTACTAAATAATCTTCCACACCTTGGACAACGTAAATTGCATTTTTTTATTATATGTATATACAATTTCGTCTAGATAATTTGGAATTTAGTCTAAAATAGTGATTGCTTTGTGGGACTCACTTTCACTGCTCCCTTCATTATTTTCGAATTAGGCTCCATTTTTATTGACTTGATAACATTCCTTTGTAATTTTTTATTTTTATTTTTATTTTTATTTTATTAATTATTTTATTTTTATAATATATATATATATATATATATATATATTTTCAACAATTGTTTTTTGTTTTTAAATTTTGTTGTTGTTTATATATATATATATAATTTTTCTTTTTGAAAAATTACAACCATAGTGAAACATGGTTATTCAACTCTTTGGGGTATAATATCAAATATATGTCCACTAATGCGTCTTTGACTCGGTTAATTTTCTCCACGTAAAAGGTAAAATTTAACATTCACATAAAGAAATTTTGTATTCCTTTTGTTCTTCTTTTACCTTGAAAATGCCATGGGCAATTACCATGGGTTGCTAAAACCACGAGCTTATAAACCACTTAATGAAGAATCAAGATAATCTTATCTACTCTTCCTTCTCTTATGTATAGTTTTAAAGATATTTGGAAAGATTCCCTTTTGACTTAATCATGCACTTTTTATCAATAATGTAGAACCTTTTTATATATATCTATGTTGCCAGGAAACATGGGTTCCGGGACGGGGATGGGGACGGGTACGTCATTTTTTGAAATAGGGTGCGTGGGTTCATCGGAGGCATATTATAATTTATATATTAATATATATAAATATTTATTATAAAATTATAATATATATGATTGTATATTTTTCAAGTTTAACTGAAAACTAAAATATTTTAATTTAAACTTTAAATATTTACATGCATATCATTGAACATTCAACATTCAACAATGAAATTTCAAAATTCTAGTGTTATATCAAGTGCAAATTGGAGTTTACATATTAATAAGAATCATGATATATGTCCATTGTCATACTACATTCAAAATTTGCGTTAAGGCATCTCCAAACAAAAACTAGGAAATTTTAAAATACTAAAATAAAAATAGCTAATAGTGAAAAATGGCTTCCTCAAGCCATGTCATCAACATCACTCAGATTTTCAGTTAGCATGCTCTCCAGGTAGTAATCACTCTCATCTTGAGGCTCCTGCTCATCCATAGCAACTGGAGGTAGCTCAATAAGACCATCCGGTTGTATCTTCTCGTCCACATACATAGCATCATTTTTGTATTAGTACCATCTCTTGAAAGCACCCTCCTTGTACCCAGGGTCTTTTAGAGATATGTGACAAAGTGTGCTATGAATGTACACTAAGTTTTCTACCTTCTTTGAACCCAACCTATTTCTCTTTACTGAATGGATAAAGGCATAAGCATTCCAATTCCTCTCGCAAGATGCATAACTAGCTACCTAGAATACCAGGGGAAGCCCATTACATTAATTAAAAATTTAAAAATAAAATTAAAAGGAACCCCAAAGAACCCGATTTTGGGGTTCGAAGTACCCATCATCAAGGTTCTCCATACCTGTCAAGACAAAAGAACCCAATTTTTTTAATGGAGAACTGGTTCTTCATAGAAGAACCTGGTTCTTATGGGTTCTTCTCAGAAGCACCCGTATCTGAATCCGGTATTTGGGTTTGAGAACCCTACCCCCGGGTTCGGGAACCCGTGCAACATAGTATTTTACTAATCATGGCAAAAAAAGACATGATTTCCAAAACAAGACATGGATTTCAAACAATGGATGGTTTTACAGGATAAAATCAGTTGAGGAAATATTTTAAAGAGATTTCATTTATGAAATCATGAAAATAGAGAAATATGAATTTACAGGTTAAAAAAAAATGTTTTGGAAATATTTTCCTCCCAAATATTTTACGACAATGGTTAAGCACTTAAAAGATAATGACGGCAAATACTATGGAACAAAAGGTCAATATATAGTTTTGTTTAACTCCAAAATGCAAAGAATTATTTAATCAACTAGGTGGATCAACATAGGCAAACATGATATTATTTTTAGGTTTTGGACTTAGAAATAACAATCAAAAGGACAACTATTTAATAGATGTGCCAATGCAGAGGACCAACATTAATAAAACAATTTCAAATTTAAAGGCAACATTCGAGCATCTAAATCAACATCAATGAACCAATTCCCAGATTTGAAGGCAAAGGATTTTCCAGCAGTTCCAAGTCTTGTTGGCTTAGGTTGGGCTGACCCTAGTTCAATTTTTTACTACACACCAACAAAACCCTCAATCACTGTCCCTGTCGGCAACGACTTGCAAGAGGATCACAGTCTCACCCCAAGGGACTATGGAAGGATGCAAAACTAGTATTTGCAGCCTTAAGGGATGATGCAATGTGGTATTTTTGTGTCTTCTTATACTTAAAATTCATAGATTACTTCACATTCATACATTACATTCATTACTTCAAACATATCATATACATCCATAAAACTTTACTAAACTAAAATAAAGTGCAACTGCTATGCTACAACATATATTAAGCAAATAAATACATGAAGACACAAATTTTACCGTGGTTCATCCCAATGTGGGACTACATCCACAATAACTATTACTTATAATAGAGATTTTGTACAACAAACAGTCCTTAGCCGACGCACTCAGCTGCAGGTAGTCCGCGCACTCAGCTGCGGACTCATGCCTCTGCGCACTCAGCTGCAGAGCCTCACCTTCCTTCCCAAGTACATATCAACAAGATAAAACCATAACATAGATCCGGCTCATAACATGTTGATTCTATTCTTTATTATCCATACCTATATATACTATTACATCGAGGGATATATCATTGCAATACCATGGTCCATATACTATGGGCTCCCCTTATATAAGTTACTATGGTTCGAAAACCATTCATCATATACAAAATTGCATTCTTTTAACAAAAGGGAGGGGCTTCGACCCGCTATGAAGTCCACGTATTGCGCGGTCCACTTTGGTGCTTTGCTGCTCCACTGTGTGGTCCACTTCACGCTCCATTGCATTCTTTACTTTGCACTCCGCTCCCCAAAATGCAGAGTCTTCATCGAAATCTAGGCCAAGTTGGGTTGTGCCCAATAGGCCCCCAACACTCACATGTGACTCGTCTCGAGTCACTCAGCAGCTTTGCCTCTGATTTTCGCTGCAATGCTATTGTAGGCTTGGTTGAACTATTTCAGAGGTTCTGTCACGTACTTGTCCTTGCTACGTGCTTCCTCTAACAATGCCTCTGTCACATGTTCTGCAACCTTCCGCACCAACACTTTTTCCCTTTGTTGAAGCTCCTGAAGTTTCTCATCCACTGCTTGTGATAACAGGAGGGCCTCATGCTGCCAAGGCTTATTCCTTTCTATCAAAATCTGCTCCTCCTCCTTCAGTTCCTCAATGTTCTTCTGGAGGGCCTTACTCTCATTGATTTTCACGAGCCTCTGCGAGATGGGTAAGATCTTCGCAAATTCCTGAATTTATTCTAACTACTATTGCTTCTGCTCCATTTATTCCTGCACTTTCTGTACATTTGGATCTTCCTGGTTGATCTTCGCTGTGTTTTACCACTAATGCATCACGCGCACAAGAAAACTGAATATGTTTTGTACTTTATCACATGGATTTACTGAATATGAATATCTCAGTTGCAATAATTATGTAACTCGCACCAGTCCTCTTTCCAGGTGGATTGATAGTTCCAACAAAATCAATAACCCATTTATCAAAATCCTGCGATGTAACTTGTGGTACTAGTGGCATCTTATCTCTTCTTGAAGGTTTTCCTATTCTTTGGCACATGTCACAAGCTCTACAATACTCCTTTGCATCTCTATGTACTGTAGGCCACCACAATCCAGCTCTCAAAATATTCTGCGTAGTAGCCTTTCTTGCATAATGTCCACCAACTGCATCCTCATGAGCCTATGTTATAATGATTTTCCTTTCATGTTCAAGAACATACCTATGCAGTATCTCATCTTATATAAGTGTCCTGCTATCAATGAAAAACCAACTGCCTTCACCACTAATTCTTTTTTTCTTTTCATAGTGTATTCCGAGGGAGCCATTCCTATGTTTAAAAACTGAATAATGTTTGCAAAATGATCATCTGCAACTCTGATTGCAAATAATTGCTCATAAGGGAGATTATCTTCTATGTTCGTTGACAAATGGTGAGGTCCTGCATTCAGTCTTCCCGGTTTAAAAATAATTTCAAAGTCATATTCTTGGAAAAATAGGAACCATCTGCAAATATTTCCTCTAAGACAGGGTTATTAACCAAATACTTTAGTTCAAAATGATCTATAAACATTTTAAAATATGATCCTAGCAAATAAAGTCTAAATTTCTGCAAAGCATATACCATAGTCAATCCTTCTCTTTATGTAGTTGTGTAATTCTTCTAAGCTTTAGATAGTTTCCTACTTGTTAAAGCTATAGGATGATCAATTTCTCCTACACTAGGTTGTGCCAATAACTCTCCCAAAGCTATACAAGAAGCATCCATATGTACATGAAATTCTGTATTCCATTAAGAGAATACTAGTATAGGAGCAACTACCATCTTTTCCTTCAATATGTCAAATCTCTTTTGACATTCTTCATCCCATTGAAAACTGACATTTTCTTCAACAATTTTTCCATAGGTGCAGTGATCTATGCATACCCTTTGATGAATTTCCTATAATACCCAGTATGTCCTTATGTAGTGTGAAGTTGTCTTACTGTCTTCGGTGGAGGTAAGTTCATAATGATAGCAATTTTCGTAGGGTCTACCATTAATCCTTGCTTGCAAACAATATGTCCCAACAATATACCAAAAGGTACACAAAATATACACTTCTTTAAGTTCAGGGAGATTTGATACTATCTACATCTATCAAGCATGTGTCTTAAACTTCCAATATGTTTTTTTAACAACCAAAATATTGTTCAATCATTAAAGTATACCTCCAAAAACTTGTGGATATATTCTTTAAAAGTTGCAACCACCACTCTAGAAAATGTAGCAGGGGAATTATTTAATCCAAAAGGCATTACTGTATATTGATATGAGCCCCATTCTGTAGCAAAGGTGGTCTTAAGTTGATTTTCAAGTGCAATCCTAATCTGATTATATCTTGAAAATCCATCTGTAAATGAATAAACTTCATGACCTCCTACATTGTCTAATACTTCATTTGTGAAAAGGGTAGGGAAATGGTCATGTAAGCATGCATCATTTAACTTATTTAAATCAACATAGATCCTAATTTCTCCTTGAGTTTTCTTTTCTTGTACCACCATAGGACTTACCCATTTTGATTCTTCCATAGGTTCAATGACTCCTGCTACCATCATCTTATCCAACTCAACTTTTACTTTCTCCTTATATTTCAGATTCAATCTGTTAGGTCTTTTCTTGATTGGATTCGCATATGGCTTAAGGGGGATCTTCATAAATCCTAAATCTCCTACTATACCCTTCATTTATGAAAACTTAGTGGGAAAAAACTCGTGATACTTATGAAATAATTCTGTAACTTTGCTGGCTGTTTCTTAATCCCAATAATATCATACAGTTGCAAATTTCGGTTCCTCTTTTGATCCTATATTTACCTTCTTTGTCTTTAACATATCTCTCGCTTAAGTCCATTTACCTTGCAGTGTCCTTTTGATTATGCTATGTCAATGCTGCGAGGATATTCTTCTTCTTCTTCTACAATAAGGTTGTGGCATTCTAACACATGTTCTATCTGCACAACCCAATCAGGTTGTTGCCACGTCTTTGGAGCTGAATTCTCAAAGATATTCTTCTTAATTGTCTGAAGGGTTGGATTCATATATGGACAATCATCTTCAAAGCTAAATGTCAATATAAACCCATCAACCATATCTGCCTAGATAATAGTTCCATGTCAAAGCTATGTTTCCAGGTACCAGTTCTAAGGAATTTTCTCCAATGTATGAATGAATTCATGTACCCATTCTTGTTGCAGAATCTCATTCTGTGCTATAGTACATAACTGGGTATGCTCCCTGGGACTAGTTTCAACATCATATTTCAACTCCATCTCTGTGTTTATCTGACCAAATATTATCCACTTCAACCTTTGACATTCCTACCAATCTCCTATATTCTTCTTATGTGTATCCCACCATCTAGCAGGAGTGGCTTTTAGGGCTATATCCAAAGCTAACAATATTTGAATTTCTAGACCCTGTTCTTCATATTCATCAAGAAAAATATTCACATCACCTAAGCCATCATAAGAAGGAAGGTTACATATCTCAGATATCTTGGAGCGAACTAATTTAGTAACTCTTGTACAATGCCTTAAAGATACTTCATGTAGTCTATTCAACCAATTCTCAAATTCTTCTTCTGAGTCTGATTCACAAGAACTATCATGCTCCCAATTTAACTTTCCCTCTGCAATAGGGTTAACAAAATCATGTTCCTTTGCTATCAATTGATAAATATTATCTATATTAGCTGCAATATTCTTCTCTAATTGGCTCTATATACCTCACTCCTTTTGATGGATCCAAGGGAACAATTATCCTCATATTATTCCATTTGAATATTATTTGTCTCTTCTTTAGATTAATTATAGGCATGTTATCAAATTCCTAATCACGTCCAAGCAGTGGAGGATAGGGGTTGCTATCGTCTACAATTTCTATTACTTCAAAGGCAGCCATAGTGCGAACTCCTTCAATGTCTACTGTTACACTTGATCGTCTTCCTAAGGGGAAGATCTACTACCGATTTTCCATCTTTAGCTGAATAGGTGACCAATGAAGCTTCAACTTACCCATTAACCCCCATGTTTGCTTCATCACAACATTAGCTTCAGATCCCATATCTAAAATAACGTGATGCATCTCATAACCTCCTATCTGCGCACTAAGCCTCATATATCTTCCGGTTCTCTTATATTGATGCAAATTGTTAACTGTGCGCAACTCACTTCGCGATATTTCTTTTGATGCACAAGAATGTATCAATTCCTGAAGTCCTACAACCTTTTGATCTCTTAATAACTTCATACAAGTTTGCAGAAAAGACTTTAAAATACCTTCCTAGCTTGTTGACTCCGGTCTCATGTCAAAGCTTGTTCTTGTGTTGAAGATGATGCTATGTTGAAGTTAATTTTATGTATTGGTTGTGCACTAGATGTTGAAGATCCAACATCCATAAAGCTTCACTTGGATTCCATAAAAACTCTTTTTCCTTTTGAATATCAAAGATAAGAGCTTTTTCACAGTCTCTCTAACACATGCAGTTTCAAATTCCTTGTTTTCATTCACTTTGTCATCAGCGATCGCAACTCCACTCCTAGTAAGAATACTAATTCAGCGATCATTGGTTCTTCTTTCGACACTCATCATCTGGATATTCTGTGTCGACTACTGGTTTCTCTTTTCTTGCATTTTTTCCATAAGTACCTGACTTTTTTCAATTACATGATCAAAGGATTTACAATACTTACATGTCATAATGGGATTATGACAATCTCTCACAAAGTGTCCTGACTAGACTCAGTTATAGAAAATAATCTGTCCGCATCCTCGACCAACTCTCCCACCTCGACCTCTTCTTTGATAACCACATCGACCACTGTTTTTTCCATTGTCCTCATGTCCATGTTATTTTGCTTGCGTTCTATAAGTGTCAGCATTGCGCTCCATCAATAATTCATAAGCTCGACAATGGTTCTCATCATGTCCGTCCGATTTACAAAACTTGCAATACAGGTTCCTAGGATGCTGCACATATTTTTGTATCAAATAACAATCTTTTGAGCGATGTTCACTCGTAGTTTTGCATATCTCGCACCATAGGCTAGATCTGACATTCAAAGGATTCGGTGCTCCACTAGCCATGTAATTTCTGAAGAGAGGGCATTGTTCTTTAGAGTGGCGCTCTGATTTTCAATATGTACACCACACTTCTTCTATATCTTGTAACTCTAGAGTTAAGTTTGCTAGCTGATTATGTGTTATCACCAAAAAATTGATCATCTAGCCTAATTTACTAGATGGATCAAAGTACACCATGTAAAGCCAATTTTACCATAGTAAAATTGGTTTCACTGTGAGAAATTACTTAATAAACCACCTTTGTTAAGTAATTTGTAATTAAACCATTGAAGAATAATTAAATAAATCACTATTTATTTGATTTTCTTCTAGGAATAATTAATTAAATTATTGTTCAATTATTATTCCTTGTAATATTTGACCCAATTATGAAAAATCAACAGATAAATTATTAATTATCTTATTTTTCTCTAAGAATAATTAATTAATCACTAATTAATTATTATTATTTGTCAAATTTGACTAAATCCATTACGAATAATTAAATAAATCATTATTTATTTATTGTTTCTTAACCAATTTCTTGAGATGATAAATAAATAATTTATTATTTCTAAATAAAAGTTTAAATAATTTTTCCCTCCTAAGAAAATATAACAAAATGTTCCAAGTGGTTATTCCAAGAATGAGGTTAATAATATTTTATTATTGCTCATTATTCGATGATAACTTAATATTTCGTTATAAATATAAGGATTTTACATTCATTATTCACTTTTGATTATTTTCATTGTTGCACTCATTATTGTAACTCTGGTTATTTTTTTGTCGCACACCATATTTTTGCTGAGTTTACACATTATAGAGGAGAGAGACTTTACACAAGCTGAAGATGTTTGAGGATAGCCAAGAACCCATCCCATGGAGAACATTATTTGTTCCCTTCACAGGTGTTATAATAAAACTATTTTTTGTATATCTGGTTTCCATTGGATGATTGGAGTTATTACTATTTCTTTTTGCTATTTAACTATGATTGTGGCATAGATCATAATTTTGGCAGGTTTTGTTTCTATCTGTTGCTGCAGATCTACAATGTTTAGCAGCCATTTATATTGTTGAGATTGTTTGTCATCCACAATATTAAGTGGGTTCTTTTCGTACATCTTTGAGAAGAAAACAATACAACAAAATTGTCGACTCCACTGGTTTTATACTTCAGATCTGGAAACCTGGGTTACCTTTGGTTTTTAGCTTAGGGTTTCTTCTTATTTCAATATCTTAATGTTATCTAGCTTTTTAACCTTAGATCTGTTAAATTTCTGACTTCCACAAGTTTTTTGGTCTTTTCACAGTCACAAAAACCAACTGTGACAGAGACGACATTTTTTTTTTTTCTCCGAGATTTTCCGATCGAGAATCAAGGAGCAGAAATCACACTTTTTAGCCCAAAAAGTGCGATCCTAAGTCCAGAGCTCACCTTTTAGCTCAAAAAGTGCAATCTCACCTGAAAAGAGGTTAGTACCTGCAATTTTAGGGTTTTCGGGCTTTTATCAGATCTGTTTCTAGGTTTTGTCCAGAGCTATCCGTTGGGTTGTTTGACCTCTATCTCATCCCGCTTAGGCCTTGATCTACTCTAATTTACTTTTCAAAGTGAAATTTAGCCCCCTAGGGCTTCTCGTACACTTCCACCTTTATAGGAGGAGTTTCATCGAGTGAGAAGTCTGAGTTTTTGCATCACTTTTAGCCATATTTTCTAGATCTGTACCCTTCTGTTTTAAATCTATAGAGATAGGTTGTCACCATCCATAGTTTCATATAAAACTTGTTTGGTCATTGGCCTTAGGGACCCATCGGTTGCCCTCGCTGTTTCACCCATCTCCCTATATTTTTGCAGTGATCTTCCTCTGGTTTTTTGCTGTTGTTGCACCACTTTCCAGAAGCCTAGTGTCACTTGATCCCAGTCACATTGACAATTAGATCTCTTGACCTTTTTAGTGTGTTTTATGTTGATTTAGCCACCAACCAACATAGTGTTTGCAAACTCAGTTTGGGTAGGGTTTAGTTAATTGTTTTTGTATTAATTTTGTGTTGTTAATTTCAGTTTATTTTCAACAAGATTTTTTCTTTTTTTACAAATACGATCTGGGCTTAATCAATAAATACACTTGCACACACAAGCACATCTTAAGCAAAGGGTGCTTGGTTTACACTACCAAACTAAGACTTAACATAATAAATTTATCTCCCCTCATCGAGACAAAGGCATATTGTTGATCTCCCTTCACCATTTTTGTGTTACCTGTGTCTTACCACCATTGTGCCACCAAGACGTTTGTCGCAGAGACTATTAGGCCTTCATCCCCAGTTTCCGCTTGGGCATATTAATCCTCTTTGCAGGGTTCGAGTTCAAGGTCCCCTGAGTCCCCATACCGACTCTTCTCTTGGTTCATCTGATTCCTCATCTGATTCCGAGCCTCCTTCACCACATATTGTCACCATGTCGGGACCCACAATTGGTGTAGGAACCCAACCTGGTGTTGGCTCCAGTTCTATCCTGATAGTCACATCAAGAGGAACGGTCTCAGAAACCGTTCTGGCAGCCCCCATGCTCCCCTTTATGGTTGGGTTAAGTCTATCAGATTTTAGCTAGTTGATAAATGACCCCATACACCACAATGCTGGTTGGCCTTCTATGTCGACTAATCTTCCCTTAGACATCCCAAAGTTTGAGGGTAATCCTGGAGAGGATCCTACCAACCATGTCCGATCCTTCCACATGTGGTGTTCGTTGAACTCCATTACCGATGACTCCATTCATTTTTGACTATTACAATGCAAGCTCACTAGAGACGTTGCAAAATGGTATGTAAACCAGCCTGCCACATCTCATTCCATTTTCGCGATACTTGCTAAAGTGTTCCTTTCATATTTCCAGTTACCTCTCCGGTACGACACTGGTACGGAGCTATTGACCTCATTCCGTCAATCCTTCGCCACTCGCCTTTTCGACGATGTTCAAGAGTGGCGTCGAAGGAGGAGCACATGCCGTGCCCTACCTTTCAAAGATCATGTATACTTAGATTGGTTTCTTAGGAGCCTTTTAGCACCCAATGGAAAATATGTTGCGTCCCATTTCCTCAGACCGAGGAAGAAGCTCTCCAAACCGCTCTAAGATATGACCATATTTATGCACAATCCGGTTATGTCTATACCGTCATTCCAAACCTCCCTCGTCTTGGAAGTGCCAATGCACTGGGGACATCTCACACAGCCAACGGTATTGTTGGAACCCTTTCACATCCTTCGCCATATACTCAGCAAAGTTATGGCTATCTGCAAGGGGGCACCAGTTCCTCTAACACTTATGCTCCTCCTGCTAGCAACATGTTCTCAAGGCCCCAACCTATCTACCAAACTGTTGCTCCTCTTTATGCACAGTTGAGCGCTCCAGCCCCTCAAGCATTAGCACTGCAGCCTCCCATGCATCCTCATCCCCAACAGCCACCGCCCCCTTAGAGTTTGGTGTTTGCGCAACTGAGTGTGACCAATTCCAAAATTTGAAGAAAAAGAATAAGGGGAAGGGTAACAAGGGTAACCAGGGTAATCAAGACAATCAACTTAGTGAACCCCAGGGGAACCAGCCTAACACCAACAACCAACAACAGGGCAACCAACCCAAGCAGAACAAGGCTATTCATACGAACAAGCTTGGTGAATTTTGTGGTGTACATGGCCATTATACATATGAGTGTCCCCTCTTACCCCAGATGCGCCAAATGTAGGAAGCTCAAGTAGCTTCTAGAGGTCAACAATCGCCTCAAAATCTTGCGCCATCTCAACTAACAGTGCTTACAAATCCTTTCCCTCAACAAGGATTTGTTGCTGCTCAACCTTAGCCAGGTCAAGCAGCCCATCCCCCCATCAACCCATACCCCTTTGATATCAACCTGTAAAATTGGTCACGTCCATATGACAAGCCATCGACTTCGTCTGCCATTGAGCCCAAAACCAAAGCATCTACTGAGCCTCTTAAGACACCAAATGATCTGCTACAGATCTCTCAAACTAAAGTTGAGGCCATTTCTAAGATCTCCAAGGGACCATTACGCCGTAATGTGGCTTCTAACCGAGCTCCCCATACATAAAATATAGTAGATGACTTAGCGCAATCACCTGCCGCCGTGTCGACGCTGGAAGTACTCCAGTCGTGCCCATCTCAAAAGAAATCTCTACTAACTTCTTTGGGCGTAGTAGACCCTTCTGATGATCGTTTGATTGTCTTCCCCATTGATGCATCCACCTGTGTGATGTCCACTGCCATCTAGAAACAAATTAAGTCACCTTAGTTGTCCCCCTCCACCATCACTTTGCGTGCTTGGGACGGACACTACTCCCAACCCCTTAGCATGTACCAAAACTGTCGAGTGACCCTTGCGGGCAAGACTGTCCATGTCGATATTGAGGTTATTGATGCCCATTTGGATTACAACATTCTATTAGGTCGTAGTTACACATATGCCATGTCAGCTGTTGCATCTGCGGTGTTTCGCAAGATGTGCTTCCCCCATGAAGGGAAGGTCATTACAATAGATCAATTGACTTACTACAAGCCGACATCTGTGACCTCCCTCGAGTCCATTATCTCATCCATGTCAGATAAGCAATCTTCAACTCCTCTCACCGATGTCTCACCCGGAGTCTACAAAAATTCCTCATTGTTGGGTGCTTTCCTTGGTCCTCCCCCTCTCATCTCAGAGCCTAACTCTATGAGTGTTTTCATGTTACAAGCGTCACGGGATGCTCTCAAGCAATTTGGTACATCTGATCCGCAACCATCTCCTCAGCACCCTGTGGTTACCATCCCAGTCGAGCCCTCTGGATTCACCCCCCAGGACTTCCTCTGTTTTTGGATGCCTCTCCTATGTTTCCACCAGGAACTGTTCCTTCAAGCCTCAACCATCCAGGAGCTATTCCACTGGGACATTACCTTGCAAGCCAGATACCTTTCTTATTTCCCCCTCTGGGAGTATTTTCTGTCCCTCTCATGGCTTCGTTGGTCCTTCCTAATATGAATTTGGGGATCCTAGTACGGTACATCGACTCCCCTGCAATAATTCCGCCTGGTCAGCTATGACCTTATCATGCTTTGACTTCGGTTCAACTGGTCCCTACAGCCCCTGCCGCTGCTTCAATTCCATCACAACCCCAACAGGAACCCACTCCAGTTGTGCAAGCATCTGGACAGGCGGCAAAGCTAAGAGGAAAGAACCAAAAGACAAGGCTCCCCAAGCTCCTTCAGCCCTTAAGGCCCCAAAGTTGTCACCTTCATGTGCTTTGTGTAAATTTGTTGGGCATGCCACCAATAATTGTCCCGAGCTTCCTCATCTCAAACCTTTAGTTAACTTGACGCGTCCACCCAAGAAAATGTTAACTTGACGCGTCCACCCAAGAAAATGTTGCGCACAAATCACCCTTGTGTCCAGTGTGATCATCATGGTCACTATTCCCATTGTTGCCCTCATCTTGATGAATTTCATGATTGCCTTGAAGCGCTTTGCGAATACAAGGCCACTCGTAGTGGAACACCTACTCCTCTTACTGTGGATTCTGGTACCACTAGTAAACCAAAACAGGGGGACTCTGGTCCCACCAACATGATCCCTCTTCCTGATGTCGAGATGACAAACACCATAGGCCATATCCTTTACCTGTCATCATCCTTGAGTTCCGCGCAGGGAAACCTTTATGTGATTTCTGCGCACGCTTCTATCGAACCTCTTTCGAGAGAATCCCAGGTCTCAACATCCGTAGATCCTCCATCTACCATCGCATCATCTACCATTCAAGATGATGCGTATGTGAATCTTATTTCTCAGGTTGATGCACTAGGTAACACCATCGCATCATGTAGTTAGTATTCCTCCCATCCGCCCATCTTCTAGTCTGATGAGGACATCATGGAAGCTATGTCTACGCTTGATTACCCTTGCACTTAGGCAAGGGGGCATATTGTTTGGAGGATTCTAAATTCCATCTCCTTCGTAATTCTCCTAATGTGCTCTACCTCAAGAAATTTTACTCATAGCATATCCCTTTGATTTGCATGTCTTTATTTCTGCCATGAAGTTAGGTAGGTTGCATCATCTCATCTGTTGTCTTTTGCACCTTTCAGATGGATCCATCATCCACACTGTATATCAGTCATGACGACGGTGCGAGTTGCTTCTCTAGGAATTTAGACTCAGAAGCCTGGGCCATTTTTACCCCCTTGCATACGTTAGTCCTTTTGAACAACGTGTGCATTGGATCTGCCACCAATAACCAGGTCGAATATGATGCAGTGATAGGTTTGTCAATGCTCTTGCTCATCGCATCCTTCATCTTCATGTTCGTTTAGATTCCTTGCTACTTGTCATGCAATTGAATGGTGTGTATCATGTGCATAACCAAATTCTATTTTGAAAATATCTACGAGTTAAGCTGTTAGTACATGAATTTGAAACCATTACTTTCAGTCATGTTCCTAGATCCCAAAATAACTATGTAGATACCATTGCAAATAACATTCTAGATTGGAATTTATCACATGTATACCACAGAAAACAACCATTAGCTCTAAATACATCCGACATGGCCTAGCATGTTACCAAAATCAAAAGCAAAAGGACCCACATGTCCCCACATCTAGTCACTATCTAGTGGATCCTGTGCCAAAAGCTCTGCTCCATCTGCATGTAGATCACGTAATGGCTAACCAACCATCGCCGTGTGCTGCATGATACCTTATGACTCTTAGGGTAGGCCGATACACCTACTCTTAGGGTAGGCCAATACACTCGTTTGTGTATCGATCCTCTAAATCGTTCCATCCATGCTTTGAAACTCCGGTCAATATTACCTCAAATATACGATGTAGATAAGCAAGTAGCGCACTCTCCTCTGGACCCTGAGGAGATGACGATGTTCCCCGATTTGCAGCCCCAGGCACTGCGACTCGTCCTGCATATCCTTCCAGTTTTATCAGTGATATGTCTGCATACCACATATTTTACACTCACTACCATATACATGTGATAAAAATATGAAATGTACCATAAAAATAGCAACTTAATACTTACCGTCTAGTCCCCATGCTCGCCTGGTGGAAGTGGAAAGTCAAGATCTCCCTGATAGTTCATCTTGCTATAAGGGTAATTGTTAATGTAGAGGGGCATCTGATCCCAATGTGCGAAAAACTTGGGTTGGAAACACCCGTCCGACTCCCCCTTCTCCTCTCCACAGTAGCTTCCTCCAACGATGCATCCTGGGTTCATGTGGGCCCCCATCTCAGATCTGTACATGAGGACGGATGGTGGGTATCTTCTCAAAGAAGAACGCACACAGTACTGTACCAAAAGCGCAGTCACGGTTCACCTGCCTCCTACATAGACTTAACTATTGTTTCACAAACGGTAGGATCATTTGGGCCCACCCATAGTAGGTCCCAGCCAAAACACTCTCAACTAACATCATCTGCCCACCAGTGATGTGGTGGAACACCTGGCTGCCCAAGACCCGTAACACATCTACGACAACAGCCCGTGTCTCTAGTCATTCTAGATAACCAATCGAAATAGTTGTGCCCTTGACACGAACATCCCGTGGAAAATGGCACTCCACAAACTCAATGATGTTCCTCCCACGAGGCAACACCAGATGAATATCCCCCACCACTCTGAGGGGAGGCAGTCCGGTCAAGAAATAAATATCCTATAATGTGAGCTCAATCTTGTGCCCCTGCACGACAAATACCTCCTGGTCTGGATCCAAATAGCTCACAATTCTCAATAGCAAGGGCTCACCTGCCCTCATCTATGGGTTCTCTACCAACTTGTGAACCCCATAACGAGCCAATGCCCCTCGAACCCCCTGATCCCTTTGGATCTTGGATTGAAGAGTATCCAAGTCCTGTTCATGACAGTTGATTTTCAGCTCTGCCATGCCTGCAAAACACCACATATCTTATCAGTTCAGAGAAGAAAACATTGATCTACACTAATCAACCTACAACCCCCACCAGGCCAACAGACCACCCTATTTTCAGCCCCAAATCGCAGTTTTCTACCTAGAAAGTGTGAGCTCGCAAGTTTCTAGCGACTTCTTGTGAGCCAGATCACACTTCTAGGCCCAAAAAGTGCGATGCAACCGTGAAGAAGAGTAGGGGTCTCCTAGGGAGCTACTAGGTGCCAAAAATAAGGAAATAAACCACTGAAATTGAAGAGATGAGTAAGGCCACCTACCTGAAAGTCGCAGATCCTGATTCCGATGGTCGGTTTGTCCGCTACAATCTCCACAAGGTTTAGGGCATTTTCCTCCTCTCCCAATTCACCACAACTCACTTAGCAAATGAATCCAAATTGGAGGGAAAACATCATTTCATAGAAAATCCCCAATTTCCATTGCGACCAAAACATAACTTAGTTTGACGAACCATTAGCACTGTTGGAAAGCTCTCATTGAGCTCTATAATGGATCTTCCTCGGTTTTTGATGATTTGACACTTCACCAAGAAGCCATTTTTCCAAGAAGAGTCACTTCGTCGCCCCTCAAAATTGAATTTCTTCATAAAACGACACTTGTACTTTGAGGACCACCCCCTCTTAATACTTGTCGTATCATGTGTCAATGTTCGTCATGAGTAACCATCATTTACTCGTGTTTTGATGGTCCCCATCGGGCCTATTCTGTGTGGCAACGTCCTCGAGTCACCCTTGTTCAGAGCATCCGTGATATGTCACCTTTGCATCCATGGAGTTTGTTTCGTATCCCATTATCTCATGCCACAATATTCCATCCATCTTTGCATACCGTTCATCCTGTGTTACCAATTTTGGCCTCCAGTCATACTGTCCCCATCCCCTCTAGAGTTGAGTCAGTCACTGTCGAGTCAACCATGCACTTTATGCTTTGACAAGGGAAGTCGTCTGTTTTTCCGTCAGTACCACTTTGTCCATTATCCCTGGTGTCAGTCCAACAGTCACATTGCTATTTTCCCTCATGCCTTAGTTGAGGATCATCATTGCCTCACTTATCGTTGGCCCTATTCTATTGACATCAGCTCATTTTTTCTAGAAGAACGACCTAGAGGGTGGTGTATCTTGGTTCCAGCTTCCATTTTTGTGCGGTACCTCGGACCGAGCAGAGGGACTCATTATTTCTCTTTGACTTGGTTGTTTCATGTTCGTGATCTATAAACTTGATGGTCCAATGATGCATCAGATTGTACCAGTGATTCCTAGGTGTGTGTGAGATGTTTCAGACCTCATGAGGGGGTGGCCCTTTAGGTAGCCCCCCACATGCCTGGATGCATTCTTATTATGCTATAGCCTTAGATGCAGTTCTGCAAAGTTGATGGGTTCGATTCCTACCGATCACAGTGTTCATAGCATGCACTTCTCCTTCATATGATCCATTCAGTTTTGCAGAGTCCTTCCTTGTTCAACAGGGCTTCTCGAGTTGTTCTACCCTCCCTCCCACCCATTTTTTGAGGGAAGGGCCCTTATATTTCACGTACTCAGATATTATGGTATTCAGTCTTGGCTCATATTTTTCCAGGTTCATTATGTATATGGGACACATTGCATTATTTTTTGGGTCTGTTATACGAGCATGTCATGTACCATTTAGCATGTACTTCATTGCTCATTTTTATGTTTATGGGCGCACCATTATTTTTGTACTAAGTTATCTCAACGGGTATGGGTATGCCTACCCCACTTCATTGAGGTCCGGTACCACAACATAAAATGCGACTTGCATTGGTCTTGTCCCCCTATCCCTATCCTCTTTCGCTTCAGCTTTATTGGTCTCTCTCTCTCTCTCTCTCTCTTTGACTCCACTGTGTTGTCTAGTGATTGTGTCTTTACAACATACTTCGGTAATACCTTTTGCTCCTAACACTGATATGTTGGGGGCCAATTTGTTATCACCAAATAATTGTTCATCTAGCCTAATTTACTAGATGGATCAAAGTACACCATGTAAAGCCAATTTTACCATAGTAAAATTGCTTTCAATGTGAGAAATTATTTAATAAACCACCTTTGTTAAGTAATTTGTAATTAAACCCATGAAGAATAATTAAATAAATCACCATTTATTTGATTTTTTTCTAGGAATAATTAATTAAACCATTGTTCAATTATTATTCCTTGTCATATTTGACCCAATTATGAAAAATCAACAGATAAATCATTATTTAGCTTATTTTTTTTCTAAGAATAATTAATTATTATTCTTTGTCAAATTTGACTAAATCCATCAGGAATAATTATATAAATAATTATTTGTTTATACTCAACCAATTTCTTGAGATGATAAATAAATCATTTATTTATTTATTATTTGTAAATAAAAGTTTAA
>APFE030960370.1:0-12416 GCA_000404065.3 Pinus taeda
CCAGTTCACCTTGTCATAAGCTTTGGCTATGTCGAGCTGCATAATGATACCAACCTGCCTCTTGCTAGTTAACGAGTGAACCACCTTGTGAGCTTGAATAATGTTATTTATAATTTGTCTACCTTCCACATAACCTGATTGTTCCCGTGAAACAAACGAAGGAAGTAGAGGTTTGAGCCTATTGGCCACTACCTTGGATATGATCTTAGATACTTGTGGAGGGTTTGAGAGATGTCGTGTTTAGGGATTAGGGAGATGAAGGAGGTATTGAGCACTTTCAAAATAGTTATGTTCAACCTGGAATCCTCCACTACATTCAAAATATCTTGTTTAACTATATTCGAGCAAGCTTTAAAATAACCCACATTAAAACCATTCGGGCTGGGCGCTTTGCCATTCTACATTTCTTTGAGGACCTCACTCACCTCCTCTTCCGTTACTGGCTTGTTAAGATTGAAATTGTCCTCTCTACACACCAGCTTAGGAATGTGATTAGTTACTTCCCTCATGAATTTCTCTCTATCTGAATTGTTTTCCTGAGTTATGCCACAAAAGTAATGAACCAAAACAGTTTTTATATCCTCATGGGAGATATGAAGCTTCCCATCGTTGTCCCTGATCGAAGAGATTCTGTTATGAGCTCTATTAGCCATGATGGATCTCTGAAAAATCTAGTGTTACGCTCTCCTTCTTTCAGCCATTGAACTCTTGACTTTTTCCTCCAAAATATTTCTTCATGTTTGCACAAATTCACCCATTCTTGATGATTTCTATCAACTTGTTCACTTTTGACTTTATCAAAGCCTTCCGCGATTAGAGCTTGGTTGAGTTCGTGCATTTTGATTTCCACATATTTTTTTCCCACAAAGATGTCACCAAAATCATTGTTGTTCCAATCCTTAAGCCTTATTTTGATGTGCTTTAATCTTTTATGCAGAAGGAACATTCTTGTTCCTTGGATCTACAAATCTTCTCACCACCATTTTTCAATGTTGCTCATGAATTCTCGGTGGGAAAGCCAGATATTCTCAAATCTGAAAGGCCTGTTCCTAGGAGCACCTATGTCGTTGATTTCCAGTTGAACCGGCCAATGATCTGACCCTCCGAAAGGAAGAACTCTCACTGTTATTTCCTTATCTATAAGAATAAGACCTTATGAGATGATGAATCTGTCTAATTTGTAGGCGACCTGAGCCTCTCCTCATCTTTTATTATTCGAGGTAAAGAGGCAATTGTTCGTTTTAGTATCAACAAGATTCATATTATCTATAAAGGTTTGAAATGCGACAAAGTCTTTAATTAGAGCTCTGGTTCCCCCTTTTTTCCGAAAGAGATTTGATCATGTTGAAGTCCCCTCCCATGATCCAAGGAATTCTTGCATGTCTTTCCCTAAGATCCGCAAGGGAATATAGAAAATTGAGTTTATCATGTGTTCGTTGGGGGCCATAAACATTCGTGACCACATAGGTATCCTTATCTCCAACAAGATGAATAACCACTGATAAATAATTCCTAGATGCCTCTGCATCTATTAGCCAATTTTTTGGGGGTTCCAAGGAGTGAGTATGCCCCCCGCTGTATTCTCTACTTTGACTTCTAGAAACTCAAATTTATTGATCCATTTGCTATGAATTTGTGTTAGTTTTTGAATGGAACATTTTGTTTCTTGGATGAATATTATGTCCGGCACCGCACTTTTCATTCTATTACTAACATTCTTTGTATTCTTTTACTACCTAAAACCCTAAAATTCCAAGATGTGAACTTAATAATTAAAGATTTTTAAAGGAGTAGCTGGCTAGATATTTCATCTTACCTGAGTCTATCATTAGCTTTCCACACTCCATCAAGAGCTCATTTTGCTTTTTCCTACCTCCCTTTTTTTTTTTTCTGGGATTTCTAGTTGCTAACCCAGTGGTTGTTTTTATCGTTTTCACACCTTTATTATCATGCTTCTTACTATTGTTTCCTTTTTCATACCCCTTAGCCCGAGTTTCCCATAAAAACAACTATTTTATTCTATTGAGTTATTCTTGAGGTGATGAATCTACCCCTCCCGTGGTTCCCTGAAACAAGAACCCTTTTAGATCTAGGTGTTCCTTGTCAAGAATCTCTTGAAGCTTCTGGTCTTCCAGTTCCATTTCACTTTGGGTCATTTCCTGGTCCATCTCCAATTCTACCTCGCTCATCATAGTCTCTTTCTGATTATCAATATCCTGTAATTGCTTCTAATTATCTTCTTTCTCCTTTTCCTCAGGACTCCCTTCCATTGCTTGATCTTCTTTCATACTCACTTCATCCTCCTCAAGAACTTGGAACTTGTTCTGACTGACCTTTTGCACTTCATTTAGATGTTGCTTTGGCCCTCTTTTGCCTCCTTTTCCTTTCTTTACCACTTTGTGAAAGCTATCATTGTCCTTCATTGTATTCGCTTCGCCCTTGTTTTTTTCTTTATAGAGGGGGCAGTCTCTGAATAGGTGCCCATGTTCATGGCATCTACGACATCTGAACGAAATATGCTCATAGTCTACTGTTTGTACCCATTCTTCATAAAAAACTTCCAAGATTATCTCATCCGGAAGGGCTCCAAATAGATCCATTTCCACACATATCCTTGCAAAGGAAGTATATTTTCCACTTCTTGTGGCTTCAGAAGCTTTGACAAAACGACTTAATTTATTGCCTATAACAGTTAACGATTCTGTTTGTGAGTAATCAAGAGGTAAAGAATAGAGCCTTACCCAGACTGGTACTGATGTAAAAGTCTCTCGCTTCAGGACGAAATTCATCATCCATGGCCACATATAGAGGCCAGCTGCTGCATAGAAGTAGGGCCCTCTTTCAAACACGTTGTATTTATCTGCAATATTTGTGAACACTATCGTGAAGAATCCCTTTGACCCAAGATGTAGGTCAATGCTTCCTTTAGGTTTCCAGTGATATTTGACCCACGTCTGTAGAGCCTTTTCAATGGGCCATAAACCCATGAATTTACAGATGATAGAAAAAGTCCTCATGTGATCTCTGTGCGCCTATAGAGCAAGATCATTTAAGACTACTTTGGGTGTGATCTCAACATTGGGCTTACATGGTCCCTTTTGTTTTTTTGTCTTTAGAACCCTGCATTTTGTCTTCTTCCTCCTTGTCTTTTGTATCATTATTTTTCTTGGTTTTGGTTCCTTCTATCTCCTCTTCCATGTTCCTTTTCCTTTCCTCTGTGGTACATCTATCATTTTCTAGAGGTTTTTTCCTCTACTCGTTACGACATCCTTGTAGTAGGAAGTGGAGCTCCCTCCTCTACATCCCTCCATGAAGATCAACCTCTGTAACTATCTGAAACCCTAGTTGTGCTCCCGCTCCGTCCAAAATCAAACTACATGAAGGATCAATCAGTGATTCAATTTCCGGGGTCTTTTAACATCGAGGGGTTTGTGCACAAAAATTGCATGCAGCCACTAGGAATTTCTTTTTGTCTTTTCTATCTTCTGCCAAAGGTTCGGTTTTTATTTTGTGCCTTGGACTAGTCTATGGATGAGTAGTTTAGGGATAGAGATGACCAATTAATGGGAAACCTTGACTCTGCCAATAAGACTTGTCATTGGACATTGTGGCTTCTTCTAGAGTTGGTTTTTGTTGTTTTAGTTTTGGGCTCCCCGTCTTCAAGTTTGGAGTTAGCGCATTTAAGGATCCCTTTTGTGGCCACTTTTCTATTGGTCTTGATTTTAGTGTTGTCCTAACAACACATGTGATGTACGTGAGGGGAAAGTGGCCATGCTTAGTAGGGTGCCTCCATTTAGATATCCCCCCAATATTTTTGATGAGATCAGCCATCTCGTGACCCTTAATTTTGAAATTGGAAGTTGCTTATTAAAATCTAATCTTATCATTGCTCATAAATTTTCTATCAAATATTTAAATATAAAATTTGTAATTTATAATTGAATTCATTTATTATTTTAAGCTAAAAGGATCGAAATTTAAAAAAAAAAAATCCATATTGCAAAACCAAAACCTTTACATATTCCACTCTTCCTTAAGCTTTTGAGATTCACCACACACCAAGCCCTCAAACTAGTTCCCCATGAAACAAATACTTCAATCCCTTTCCAACTAAATATTTTCCAAAATACCAACATATTTGCATTGCATTTTCCCTTATATTTCTATTTCGATATAGAATGACTTTGTGTATTTCTATTTTGATATAGAATGACTTCTTGTATTTCTTGGAGAAAAACTTTTTCCTTTCTTCCCAACTTGAATCCAACCCACATTTTATGCAAATTTCAGCTCGTCCTTCTTCATGCACACGGCATTTTTCATCAACTCTTTCTCATCCACTTTATGTGCCCCATAATTTTCATTTTCAACAAGACTCATTATGGTTGCCAGAGGTAATCCATTTTCTTGGAGGGTTTGTTGTTTTTCCATGAAAGCTGCACTCACGGAATCCTCATTAGCAAGTGGAGGATCCAAATTGGCAAGCTAATTTGTTTTGCAGCTCCTTTGATTTCTTGCACTGAATCTGCTTCTTTCATGTCTTCTCGTTCTTTCTTTCTCTGAAGCTCTTCTTCTTCTTTAAATATCACATAGTGGTCACCTTGTGCACCTTCCCACCATTTGGCCCTTTAGGGTTTTGTTTGATCTTATTTATTCCGAGGAGGCTTGGCACAGTTTTTAATTACATGCCCTGTTTCATAGCATTCTCTACATCGAAATGAGATGTTATCATAATCAAGAGTTTGGACCCAAACATAGTTTGGAGCCATCAAATAATCCTCTCCGGGAAAGCCCTTGTTGAATTCCATCCCCACACAAATGCAAGCATAAGTAGCGTTGCATTTTCTTTTTCCTTTTGTTATTAATAGGAGAGCTACAAGACAACTATGAAAGAATTTTCCGACCACGTTCCCAATGGAGGAAAGCTATCTGTGACTCCAAAAAACGAAGGGAAGGTTCGTAATTCTTATGCAAACTGGGGTGGCAGAAATTTATTTCGTAACCGTATCGAAAGTGGAACGCTAGCACTGCATGGAGAGGCTGGTGCTCCCCCAAAACCATCGCCCAGCTTTGCATGTAGCCTTCTTCTCGCCAATCATTTAGGAAACCACACTAAAGAAAACTCATGCCATAGGGTAAATATCCACCTTGTCCTTTGAAAGGGGCTTTCATGTCTTGGATATCACGCACATAACCCATAAAACATGCAAACCAAACCATTCCTCGAAAAATACTTTTCGAAGTCTAAAGCTTCCTCATATAGAAGAATGTAAAGGGAAAAATTATCTTGCACCACTCAAGGACCACAACCAAATTTGAGCATAGAATTGTATGAAATTGAAGAAGGGATAGATTTATTGCAAGCCATACCTGCAAAAGAAAAATATGTATTTTCGAAATCACGACGATTCACCATTGAACTATTTGTAGAAAATCCATGCAAATAGAGCAAAGATTGGGCGGTTAGGGTTTTGGGTGAAACCCTAGCCACCGCAAGGGATTCGAGAGCTCTTTCCATTTCGAAAGACATATGAATATTATTATAGCTAATATGTTCCCTTCCCTAATTAAATTCATTTTTTTAATATATGATAATGATGATTTTTTTTTGTTTTCGTGGCAAGATTCAAAAATAGTTATTCCATTTTGTTTGAAGAAAATATACCAACAGAGAATAAGGATAACGTAAAATAGAATATGCCCGAGGGTGGAGCACTATAAATAGAATCCATGAAGTGTGGGATTTTATATTATAAAAATATATATATCAATAAAGATAGAGCTATGTTTTTTTTACTTATGTTTGGGCAACTTCCTTCCATGAGGGTTGGAATTTAACACGACATTTTGCCCGTATTTGACATTCAAACGTTTTGCATATGTGTTTTCCCCGATGTGTTATAAAGTCCACAAAACATATTTTTTATTGTTTATCATTTTCCTAAAACATTATTAGTGGTCGATATAAATTTTTTCTCCACTCTCGTTGATGCCTCTCACGGTGTCACATGTAAAAATTGTTTTACGTAACAGTTCGGGCTTACGAAGAATGGATAAACTCAATGTTAGGAACTCTTGATGCAATGTAAGTCGTGGATCTATTGGTAACGTAATTTACTTCTTGAAAATCCAGCACGACGATCGTGCTGAAGGGTTTTTCACATCCATTTATTCATGGAGCATGGAGTAAGATTGCAACTACACGCGAACATTAATGTTGCCTCTCTGCTCGAGACCTATAGATGTCGAGAATCAAGAATAAGAAATTATATATCATAAGAAAAGGTGGCGAGTGAAATAACTAAGAGAAGAGGGCATCCCATTGAGGAGGCTGAGAATGATATGGACAGGGATCACTACATGCTAGTATGGACTATTAGGTGTTGGATAAACACTCTACTCTTTTATCCATAATATGTGTTTATTGTAATTGCAAAGTAGAGTCACCTATGAAATCTAATCCGTGAAAAGGAGTGAAGGAGGAGTAAGGTCACGGTGGAATTAGATAGTGAGGTCTCTTAAAAGCATCAAAATCTATGTTTGATATGCATATTGACACATTGCGAATTCTACATATACAAATATTATCTCAGAAACTTACGGAGATTCATGTCAAACTAGGGTGGTATTTTTTGATGTGAGATTGTGAGACATCATGTCTCATGTATTCATATGACATATATTATTCTATAGGGCCTACTGAAAGTTGATGATCGAATATTTCTTTTAGCTTAAGAAATTGATGGAGTTGCAACAAGGTTTGATCGATTGAAACCTTTTGTTTATTTTAATTGTGCCACTTACATAGTGGTTTGAAAGATAAAAATGCTTCTTGTGTTCGTTTTCATAAAATATTAAAAAAAGGGTAGGATTTTAGAGGTAGTTGTAGAGGCTAGCAATAGAATTGTATATTTCTATGATGAAAGCAACAAGTTTCGATATGAGAGATGGTGTCCACGTCCTTTGCAAGAAAAAACCTAAATGAAACTTCTAAAATATGATCCCTTAACAAATAACGCTATTTTTACTAGATAATCCTCGGTTTTCAAATGAAATTGTGCTTTTATTAAAAGAATATTACATGCTCATGTGTGAGACATGAAAGAGAGGATATAGTATATGTACCGTGTATATTACCTTAGCATTAATTCATCTTAAATCGTACATGATCAGATTAGACATTACAAAATATATATATTCTTCTTTGTTTTCCGTGATTAGATGATTACTTCTCTTGCTTCTTAATTGTGTGTGTGTGTGTGTGTGCGTGCGTATACAATTTAGATTGTTTTGGGATCGAAAAAGTAATTAGAGAAAATAATTCTTGGGTCCAGATGCATAAATCATTGGGAGCAGAAGCTTGGAAGCACGTAAATGTGCATACAAAATTTTCTTGTAGGTCCTCAAAGCATAAATTAATTATGTGGATGTTTAAAAATTGATTAAAAATCTCAATCCATATATTTTATGCCACAGAGATTCACTAAAAGAGAACTCAAACCTTTCCCATGGAAAAGAAAACTCAATTTTCCACATATTTTAATCGAATTAATTGATTATACGTGTAGTACTATAATAATGTAAATAAGGATATTAAAATGACCATACTAATTCTATTTTGCATGATTCTATTATTGCGATTCTCATTCAAATGTAGAATAACTAAGAAAACTTGATTGAGTTCAAAATTGTGTGTTGTAAACCTCCTTAAATATATGTGTTCATCTTTCTTGCTAGAAGAGTTGAACTTCAACTCCTCTTACCTTATAAACAAGTATGCAACCATTAGCCCTAATAACTCTAAAGGCCCATAATGCCATGATTTTTATAATACTTGTAGATCCTAGGACCATTAACTAATGATCTTATAAAACACAATGTTGTTGAAGTAATGGTTTCTAATGGTGGACTTCATGGTTATTGGTAGCATATTTGTATATAAGGTGGCATATTTTAGTCGAGAATCAGCGACTATCATTCTTTACCTAAGCCAACCCATAAAAAATCACTTTAGGTTGTGTAGTTGCTTTACTTCTCCTCTACTCTATGTTAAAATCGTCTTTAATTTAAAATCAATTAGTCATTCTTATGATTTTTTTTTAAGTTTAAAATGATAACAAGGTTGAAAATTAGGGCCCATTGCACCGTCTTTGATATGAGAGACTCCCTATAATTTTTTTCAACAATACTTATAATCAAGTACTTTTAATCTTTAGAATTGCTTTTAATTTGATTATTAACTTCGTTCCTAGAAAAAATGATATAAAAATAGGTTTTAAAATATAAAATATGTTCTAATTATTAGCTATAATGAAGAAATAAGATTTAATAACTAATTTGTGTGTGATGGTCATTTTGTTTTTTTCCCTCGAAATTTTTAATATAAGAAAAATATTTTAAGAAAAATATTACTCGTGAAGGGTTAATTTGTTATCAAAGTACCACTCTTGGAGTGCAAACTTTTAAACATAGCGTTGTTTGTCATTTAAAAAATTAAATTAAATTCAAACCCTTCCTTCCACTACTCGTCAAGTAGCCCAACTCAAATATTTACCATGAAACAAACCATAAATTTTTACTCGTAAAGAGGAATCCAAATTCAAACCCTCCCTTCCACTACTCGTGAAGGAGCCCAACCCAAATATTTACCATGAAACAAACGAGAACTCTCCGAAAAACCAATGACAGTAGTGTTGGAGGTCTCTTGAAATGTGACACAACCAAATCCATTTGTCATGACGCAAAGGCATGAGGCAAAGGATGGACACCAAGCCATCTCTCTTAATTGCATGGATCGTCCATCCCATACACATTTCTTTAGACCATCAACACCTAGATTGAGATTAAAATTCTTTGAAATAAGAAAAATTGATATTTTAATTATTCAGGTGTTTTTGAATTCTTTATATTTATATATAAAACACACAAACATGATTTTGTATAAATTTTTCATAATAATGTAATGTTGTAATTTAGGATTAATTGAAATTTTAAACTTGTAACCTTTCATAACATATTCAAATATAATATCTATAAATTGTAATTTTTCTTTTATTTGTTGTATTTTTAAAATTCATTGTAATTTTAAACTTTTAGTTTTTATAATAAACACAAAATTCTAAATTTTGTTTTAATTTGAGCGATATTATAACAATATATTATACACAACAATGTAATATTACCTTTCATATATACTATAATCATATAATATGTTATAATATTACTTTATGGAAAAAAAGTGTTATTTATACACAACAATCTAATACTACCTTGCATATATATATATTATAATCATATGATATATCATAATATTACTTTATGCAAAAAGGTGCTATTTAATTTAATTTAAACATATTGAAATTGATGTTTAATGGATATGAACTTATCTAGATTTCTAGTGCATTATGTGATATTTAATTTTAAAATTTGAATTTGTAAAATAAAATATAATTTTATTATAGTTTGTAGTTTTTTAATTAGAGATATATATAAATTTATTTAAAATGAGCTATATTGAAAGAGGTAGTTATATTTTATCTATATGTTTAAATGACTTGTAATTATGTTTATGAAAATGAGATAAAGTAAATGAAATTTATACAAAAGCTGATGTAGTACATTGTTTTAAATTCATATACTTCTCAATGGCCCACTATCACCATGGTGCCCCCTAGTACACCATGGCTATAAAGGGGGGTGTTCAACATGGACACCCTCGTTGTGGGTCTACTATTTAACCTGGAGCTACTTTTTGAAGGCTCAATAGGGGCGCGAGATAGATCAATGATCCATGTACATGATGACTTCCCCGTGGTGTACCCGGAGTTAAGATGGGGGGGCGAGGTCTGAAACCGAATACTACTCGTGTTTAAAATCACCTCATCTTCGTTGGTGGTAACACAGTGGAACCTCATCCTTGGTTGGATGGCGTGACACGAAATCATGTGTGCAAACATCGCAGAGCCATTTCGGTTACATGTGGATGGCATATGTTATCAATATATTGGCCTACCTTCAAGTGGTCATAACTTTCAATATAAGAGTCGGATTGAAATGGAATTTATGTCGCTCAAAATCCCTCGAAAAGCTAGATGCGATCATGACATCAAATTTTATTTCTGCAAACGCTCGAAAAGAAGGAATTTTGGTGAGGCCATATTCATAACAAACTTTAGAGGTTGGGTTAATTCATAGATAACACCTTCAAGAGCTCGATATATTATGATGGGTGAGAGGGAGTGTTATAGTCATGTTTATACATTTTAATAAATGGTGTGTTATAGTATCAATGGTCATGGAAAGTTACATCCATTCATGTTGAGTTGGGTTCTCTCACCAATGTCATATGAGTCATAGAAGAGATGGAGATGGCTATGGGAGAGGAAGAAAAGCCCCACACAAAGGAAGAAGGATAATTTCAACTCTCTAGCTACACAACCTTTTGCAGTGTCTTGGAAAACCTTTTGTGGGTTTACTAGTCTTTTTCTCCCACTCGTATGGCTTCCATGACACTGTATTTATCTCCCATAGTACCTTGTATAGATTCCACCACACGGTACTTCTTTCCAATGTGATAACTTATAACTATGGTATGTATTCGTTGTCGAGTCATATCTTTTTCTCGTGTTGTGTCTTTTAGAAGATCAAGGTAAACACACAAGGACAATTGGTTTCTTCCTTTTCTATTTTGCCTCTTTAGCCATAACCAATTTTAGTTTCTTTCGTGTGAGTTGGGGGTCAATCTCTCATGTTAGCCTCTTAACATACTTTTGAAAGGATTTATTATACCAACATAAATTCCCATTCACTATTATTTTCTCTTTTAGAAAATGAAACAATATTTCATCACATGTCATTTAATTTTCCTCAACCCAAGAACAAAGAAAACATGCATAATGGTATTGCATTTGTGAGTGCGGAATCCTTCAATGAGCCTTTGTCCCAACTCTACAAAGACGACATTCGTGAGTTAGATGGAGTTTTATTTTTATTCATGAAGCCATGTGATTGAGGTTGGAACCCATATCGATAGGATTCTTGTGGTGCTTCGCAAAGACATTGATGCGATCATGTCGACAATGAATACTTTGGAGAAATTTTATTTCTGAGAAAGAAACATGACCCTTGAATAGAATAGGGAGACCCGAGTTATTTCCAACAAAAATAATATCTTATATCCCATAAAAAAAAGCATATACCTTGATTTACAAAACCAAGTGATTTGCCTCCACTGCCATTGTTTAGAAATGTTTTCTAGGATAGGGAGAGAGGCAAGGAATACTTTAGTGGGTATGATTATTGTTATTTCATCCCAGATTAAAACCCAAGAATGAAAAATAGAGATTTCACATTTGTACAAAACCCTTTGAAAATACCCATTGAGTCACGTTGATTATTAGTGCTAAGACGGTATCTCCACGAAAGATAATATGTACCAATGATCAAATTGGTATAGTTATGGATGCTAATAGAGTTATCAAAAACAAATATTATTTCTAAAGGAAGAAAAAAATATTTTTCTCATGATAGCGGAGGAAACTACGAGTAATGTAGGAAGAACATATGTTAATGCCACACTTTTTCTTTCCAATGTGGTTAGGGAATTCCCTTCCCTTGAATCAAACTCTACCATGTTATAATTCATTCAATAGAAATGCATGCTCAAACGAAAGAAGCGCGATGATAAATATTGTAGCATGATTTATTGATGATGGGAGGAAAGAGAAAGGCGTTTATCTCTAGAAAGAGTTTTGGTTATTAGATGTCTACCTTTTTTAACATTGTGTCTTGTAAGTTTGTACAAAACAAATCGAAATGTTGTAGATGTGGAGAGATTGCTCTATGTGTGCTATTAAACTTCCATATGAAATAAACTATTTGTTGTTTTCAGAGATAAGAAGATGAAAAACGGGACTTATGGAAAATTGCAGGCTAGATAGTAAATGCACAAGTTTATATATGAAGTTTCCTTTGAAAACATGGTTAGGTTGCTAGATCAAATGCAAGTTCTTAGCATTTCCAATGATATTTTTAGTGAACATGTTCTTTGTGCTTCGAATTTTTTCTCACATTTGTAAAGGAAACACGTTGATCTGAGTCAGCGAATGTGTAAGTGGAAATTTTGTTGGAATTCACTACTCTAATTGTTACGTAGTGGAGTATAGATGCTTCAAGAAGAATATTGGATGGAGATGATGAAAATTGAACCAGGGTGTTGCACATCCAAACAATTGTTCCTAGTGCATGCATGCCTTTAGAAAAACATGAAGTGCAACAACAACTTGCATGCAAGAATCATGGTTCATCAAAAATTTATAAATGCGGGTTGGGTCCATGCATGAACATGTAAGAAAATTCCAGCATCGTTTGTTATACAACCCACTTTGTTCGCTCCGCTTTTCTCGCGTCGCGGCATA
>APFE030960398.1:0-42184 GCA_000404065.3 Pinus taeda
AAAAAAACTATTAAATAATCAGCATTCTAATTTATTGAATTTTTTAAACTAGAAAACTGACCTCTGGACGACGTTTATTCAAAAATGAAAAGAATAGCTTCTTTGTTTCTTTTCATTTTTATCAACCCCTGTTACATCTGACGATGTTAACATGCTCTTTCCCTCGTTAGTAAACACAAAGTCAGCGTCACTTCATCTGCGCAGATTTAATCTGGACTGCTTTGGAGGATAAATCCAGTTTTGCATCAACGCCCGGCTGCGATCAGTGAGTATGTCGATATCCCTGGACGAGTATTCGTTTAGGTCCGAAGCCACGGGATTGGTGTTCTTCTTCAACACCACGTAGGGGACGCAGGCGGGAACGGGCGAGAAAGCAGTGATGGTGCCCTCCGGTTTCAACACCATCTGGAGAGACGGCGGGCGACCATTGAAAGTGACGGCTGCATGAGCACGGAGTCTGCGAAGGATTTGGCGCGTCTCAGTCGGGAAGTTCTGGACGGCGTCGTCAAGGTCGGCGATGTTTATCCATCCGCGCTTTCGCATTTTTCTGTGTGCTCGTCCGCGGAGGGCCGGGAAGCAGGAGGTTTTATGGGGCACAGATGTAATTGCGTCCCAAAATCTCTTTGCGTTCTCATATGGTTCGTTTTTCAGAGAGTAAACACTGAGGGGTTGGTGCAGATTGTTGGTGTGGTTATCGCCCATGTTTGATCTGTTGAAAAAGAAAAGCGCTGATTAAAATTTTGCGGTAATGGATTGATTTATACTAATATAAATGCGCTGGTTTCTCCAGTTTGATCAAAAGAGACGCCACCTTTGAGATCAGTGTTAAACAAGTTGAGTTTGGAATACTATGATGTAAGATGGAATGCGTGCTAATTTAAAAATGTGTTCAACATAATTGAAAAATTGGATTTTTTCTTTTCTTTGAAAACAGTTTCCTCATAATTTGGGTCTTTTTCTCATTCCCAGATATCGAAGTTTTTTGTTTCGATTCAAAATAATTTATCTTTACTTAAAACCCGGCTTTTTATTTAAAAATAAATTTTTAAGTTATTTAATCATTAACCTTTTTATTTTATTTGCTAAGTAATTATTCTTTTCAAGTTATCCTACTCTTATTTTTTTTAGGTTTTTTTTCCTTCTTGCAAATATTTTTTTGAAATTTTCTTGTTAATCTAAATTGTGGTTTTTTTGGTTTTTTTTCTGATAAATAATTTCTTGTGAAATTATCTAGGTTAGTTGATTTATGTGCGGTTTAATCGTCATCACATTATTGATTTGAATATTATGGGAGAGGTTAAAAGTGAAAGCCATGTGTGGGCTTAAAATAATCTACAAGACATCCAAGGTTCATGGAGCCTAACACAACTCTAATGACCTTTCATCCAATATTGGGATTAGCCCGAGACTTTACTCAATCTTAGTTGAAAGCAAAAAAACCTCCTACTAAATTATCGCAATATTTTTCTATCCTTTTAATTTTATTTTGTTCCTCGTTAAAAAAAATTCAAATATAAATTATAACTTATTTCCTTACAAATAATTTCTGGTAAATTTTCTTTTCAAATATAAATTATAACTTATTTCCTTATAAATATCTCATAAATTTTTTATTTCAGATTTTCATATAATTGTAACCATCCCACATAACGGCTATTAAGATTTTTTTAACTGGATAGAAATACCCTATACACGTTCTGATAACCATGACACGCACACTATCTAAATGTATTTTTTTCCCCTGGTAAATATTAATAAAAAATATAAATTTATTTTGTTTAAAAACAAAATTCCTTAAGGAAATCAAAAATAATATCTTTTCTTTAAAAATAGTTTCCTAAAATATCTAGTTTTATAAAAGCTTTTTTATTCTATTTCAAAACAATTATAATTCGTTTTTCTTCTTTTCTTTTTTATAAAAGTTTCTCTTCTTTCAAAATTCTTTTCATCTCAGGTAAAATATACTTAAGAACGTTGGCAGCTACAGATCGAACTCACCATGACACTATCAAAATGGTAGTATGTGTTTGATTGTTAATATTTCTTAATCAAATTTCACGTTTATATTTATAAAAATATAGAGCAAGCTCGCCATGACACTATCAAGATGGTAGTTTGTGTTTGTTTGTTAATATTTTTAATCAAAATTCATATTTATATTTATATATTTTTAGAGGTTGATAATTTTTTAAATATGTATGATACATGCAGAAGTTTTTAGTGGATTCCAACACTTAAATATAGAAATTTCAAAATCTACCAATTTTTAAATTTCCACCTGAGTTGTAAGAGGTTGTAGATTATGAATTCATAGATTTTTTTTTATAAGAGACGAACCTTCTATTAATCTCATTAAATTACATAATATATAGAGTGCCCCAAATAGCAGGAGTGGTAAAAACCAGTGACCGAAGCTTACAAGATTCTTACAAATAGCACAAAGTGGTGCCTACTACATCCACCAGACCGACCCGATAGCAACAAAGAAAAGTACACTAAACAGAATGGGTTTGAAACCCTCAAGCAATAGGCAGGAACCAATCCTCGCCATTGAAAACCTACCCCCAATCCAACATCCAACAAGCAAAAGGAATCCACAAAGGGACCACAATCGGGCAACCAACACAACCAATCCCAGCCATTGAAAGCAAAGTCCCAATCCAACGACCAGCGGGGATATCGCGTGGACGAGAAGCACGGAGGTTAACCGCATGATGAGAGCGGTTTTCTCTCACCTCTCGTTGCCACGTGTTACCCCCTAAGTGGAATCGCATGCATCTTCCACAAAACCACATACCAGCCATGTCCCGCGCAATATACCAAATAAGGTTTTGGGGTTTTGTGTCCATGGTTTCGCAGAAAGCATGGGGTCCATACAGGGACCCATTCTGGAACCCACTACCCCTTGCAAAATGGACCCAACCTCAACTCTAAACTGGGTCCAAAAAACAAAAACAGGTCAAGAACCCTAAGACAGCAAGCCCGCTCCATCTCAGTCGTAGAATACATAATCCCAATCCAATGATCATTGGGGATATTGCACAGACGAAAAGCGCAGAGGTTAACACTGCGATGAGAGCGATTTTCTCTCACCTCTCGATGCCACGTGTTACCCATTGAGTGGAATCGCATGCACCTACCAAAATACCATATACCATCCAAGTCCCGTGCGAAATACCACTTACGGTATTGCGTTCGAGGTTTCGCAGAAAAGCCAGAACATTCCTATAGACCTTGCTAAGGCTTCCGCCTGGAGTTGCCAACAGAGACCCGCTGAGCCAAATGCACCCAGGCAATCCATTCTGTGTCACTTCTCGACTTGAAACCTTGGTCATTCATCCGAAAGTGAACAAAGTTGTGGAGAGAAACCATATCCCAAAATCGTGGATGAATTAGGTGATATCAACCTCACTCCTGTCTCCCGAATCCCTTCAATCAGCATTGTTCATCCACAAATCCCAATCTTTGGCTGTCAGGATGAAACAGTCCTCTCGCAGTTTCCCTTCAAGTAGCAACTCCCATGCATGTCAAGAATCCCTGTCCTTATTGGCCACACCTTCGTTGGCAAACCGATCTGCAAGCATATTTTCCTACCTTCTAACATGAACAAATCTAATCGTTTTAAGGGTCTGCAAGTGAGAGTGGATATGGTGAAAAACCTGTAGCAACTTCCAGTGCTTTGACACTTTATCTGGCAGAGTTCCATTGTGAAACTTCTTGGCTACTCTGATGATCAAATCCAAATTTTCTTCAATGATATCATTCTGTAAATTTTCCTCCACCAGGATCTCCAATCATTGATTTAATGCCAGAAGTTCAGCCATGTTATTGGTACCCTTTTCCAAGTGGCCATGGAAGATATATTTTGTGTGCCCCTGAGGATCTCTTATAGCACACCCAAAGCCAACTTCCCTCGGATTTCCCTTAGAAGCTCCATCAATGTTTACTTTGAAGAAGCCCTGAGGAGGGGGTTGCCATCTATTGGCCCCTATGCTAATTGTTCTCACTTCCTTCCTTATTCCTTGAGGATTGATGGATTGAAGACCCAAATTAAGAATAATAATCTCCTCGTGAGGCAGAGGAGGATTCGTGGGAATTGACCTCAAAAGGCTTTTAACTATTTCTTTAAGCTATTTTAGAATTTGATTGATTATGTGTTATGGCTCACTAGCTTTATTTATGAAGATCTTCCTATTGCGTTCTTTCCAAACATTCCAAATGACAAAGCCTAGTACTAGCATCCAGCCTTTGTTCATGATCTCATTCTTTGAGAAGTGTGTCCTCTAGTTTTTTAGAGTGTTGGATATGATGAGACCGTCCCTATCGGTTTGTCTGAATCTTGAGGCCACCCAGTCGCACACCTTAGTAGAAAAAGAACAGAGGTTGAGAAAGTGTTCAATCATTTCCTCATGTGAGCCACATAGGTGACATTTGGAAGGGTCACTGAAGCCTTTCTTGAGGAGGTTTTCCCAAGTTAAGATCTTTCTTTGGTGCACAAGCCAGATAAATAACTTTAATTTCATCCAGTGAGGAGTTTGCCAAAGCTCCTTCCAGACTTTATTAGCATTTAAAAAGTTGAATCCTGTGATTGCTTGTTTTGCCTCTTTGAGGTTAAAGTTACCTTTGTTATTCTTCCCCCATATTAATTGGTCGTGTGAGGAGGAAACCAGAATCTGTCTGTGCTTTAAGTCCATGGTGAGAGCCTCTACCATGGCCTTCAAAGGACTCTCCTCACTGTAACTTAGTTCCTTCCACTTCCTCCATTTTTCATTGTTCCTTTATCCTAGAAATATTTTACCAATAATAGGCCTTTGTTGTATGTGTCTCTTTTGAGGGATGCCAGGTCAATCTTGTTAAGGATGGGTTCCTGTTGCCAGCTATCCTCCCAGAATCGAGCTCGATCCCCTGCTCGGATTTCCCAAAAACAATGTTGATGAACAATGCTTTTGTTCTCCCAAGCAAGGTTCCATATGTTTGAGCCTCTGATTTGTCCTGTCAGTCTAATAAGATCCTTTTCCTGCCAGTGCTTTGCGTACTTCTGTTTCCAAAGCTTGGCCCAAGGGGCATTCGGCTCCTTGATCCATCGCCACCAAAGCTTAGCTCCCAAAACTTTACTGAGTTTCCGAATCATGCAGTCACAAGCCACCATGGCTTTTGGGCTTACAGAGCTTGTCCTAGGCAAGTAAAACCCACTTTTTTTCTCTTCCCCTCTACCCCATAGAAAGTCACTTTGAATGTTCCTTATCTGCTGCTTAATACCTTGAGGAGTAGGGACAGCTGCAAACATGAAAATGGGAATGGCTTGCAAGACTGCCTGTGTGAGCACAAGTCACCCTGCTAAGTTTAAGGATCTGCATGTCCATTTTCTGATTTTGTCTTGAATTTTATTTAAAATTCGTTCCCATATTTTCTTGTTGAGAGGTTTATCAGTGAGAGGAATGCTAAGATATTTGGAAAGAAACTATTCCCTTTGAAAACCAAGAATCCTGATAATGTTTCTTTGTAGATCAATATTAGTGTTAAAGAAAAAAACTTTGGACTTGTTTAGGCTTACCTCTATACCTACTGCCATAGCAAAGTCATTTAAGATATCTTTGATTGCCCTTGCTTCCTTGACTGTGGGTATGCCTTGCAGCATTGCATCGTCCACAAATTGTTGATGAGTATTAGCCTCTCCATCTGAGGTGAGCTTGATCCCCTGAATTCAACCTTCAACATTTGCCATTTTGATTGCCCTGCCTATCCCTTCCATCATGAGGACAAAGAGGAAAGGGGATAGTGGATCGCCTTGTTTGAGCCCTATGGAAGGTGTTAAGGTATTTGAAGGAGCTCCATTAAGAAGAATGGAAAAACTAGCCGTGATTATTAGTGTCATAACCCATCTTATCCAATTCTGGTCAAAGCCATATGCTTTCAAAGTAGCTCTAATATAAGACCATCTGAGTTTTTCATAGGCTTTTACAATGTCCAACTGAATAATCATGCCTGCTTGCTTGTTGCTTTTGAGAGTGTATCACCTCATGTGCTTGGATGATGTTGTTGATAATTTGTCGTCCCTCCACATAACTTGTTTGATCTTCCGAGATGAGGGAAGGTAGTAGGGGCTTGAGTCTATTGGCTATCACTTTGGAGATGATTTTATACACCACATTAGATAAGGCTATGGGTCTAAATCCATCCAGAGTCATAGCATTTTCCTTTTTGGGGATTAAAGCTATTAGGGATGCATTCAATGCTTTCAGAACCTTTTTGTATTTTTCTTGAGTCCTCCATAACCTCGAGGATGTCCTGTTTGAATGTATCCCAGCAAGCTTTGAAGAAATCAACATTGAATCCATCCAGGCCTGGTGCTTTTCCACTTTTCATTTCCTTGATCACTTCACTGACCTCCTCTTTCGAGACTGGCCTATTGAGATTATGGTCGTCCCCTCTAGTGACCAACTTGGGGATATACTAGGTGAACTGATTAATGAACCTAGATATATCCTCCATTGGCTCCTTTGCAATATTAGAGAAGTGTTGTACTAGATTTGATTCCATTTCCTTATGGGAGACAAGCTCAACACCCTGAGAATCCTTAATCTTTGTGATTCTGTTATGTGCCCTGTGGGCCATAGTGGACTTGTGGAAGAACTTAGTGTTTCTTTCTCCCTCTTTGATCCATTGAATCCTGGATTTCTGTCTCCAGAAAGTTTCCTCTTTTAGGCATCACTCCTCCCATTCTACCTGCAAAGAGTTGGTTAGCTTTTGCCTCTCTTCATTGAAGCCCTCTTTGATATTGATCTGATTGATATTCTGGAGTTTCTATTTAGTCTCAATTCTACCCTTGAGGATATCGCCAAATTCCTTTTTGTTCCAAGCTTTAAGTTTGAATTTAGTATATTTCAGTCTCTACTGGAGCATGTACATCTTAGTACCCTGAATATTTAGATCCTCTTTCCACCATTTGTTAATGCTACTGGTGAATTTGGGGTGTGATAGTTAGGCATTCTTGAATTTGAAGGGCCTGTTCCTCGAAGTGCCCATAAAGGTAGCTTCTAGCTGAACTGGCCAATGATCCGAACCCCAAAAAGGCAGAATGGACATTGTGATGGCTAGTCCTATGATGAGGAGATCCTCAGAAACGATAAATCTATCAAGTTTTGAAGCCACTTGAGAAGCCCCTCCCCTTTTGTTATTCCATGTGAAGGTTCCATTTATTGTCTCAGTGTCCACTAGTCCCATATTCATGATGAAACCTTGGAAGGCTTCAAAGTCTCTGCCTAGCTATCTTATGCCTCCTTTTTTTTCCAAAAGAGATCTTATCATATTGAAATCACCTGCAACTATCCAAGGCATATTGGGATATTGTGCTCTTAGATCTTCCAGGTAGGTAAGAAGCTTGAGTTTATCTACTTGCTTTTGAGGTCCATAAACATTTGTTATCATGTATATCTCTTTATCACCTACAGGACTGCACACCAAAGATAGATAGTTCCTGGATGCTTCAGCATATAGGATTCCAAATTTCTATGGATCCCATAGCGTAAGAATCCCACCTGCCGAGTTATTTGCCTTAACCTCTAGATACTCATACTTGATTAACCATTTACTATGAATTTCTCTTATTTTCACCATTGAACATTTGGTCTCCTGAATGAAGATCATATCAGGTTTTTCGTCTTTTATTCTGTTACTCGGATTCCTTTGTTTCCTTCTACTACCTAAGCCTCTAATGTTCCAAGTTGTGAGCTTCATTAAGAAAGGTTGGTAAAGGAGTAGTTGGTAAGATCTTTCATCTTACCTGAGTTAATCAATAGTTTTCCAAATTCGTTTAGCAGTTCATTCTGTCTTTTCCTTCCTCTTTTCCTTCTTGAGTTCTTTGGAGATTATGCCTGTAAGCTCTCCATCATTTTGACCCCACCCTGCTCCTGGATTTCATGGTTTCTCTTGACACTAGTTCCCTTCGATTGTGCCCTCCATGGAAAGAGCTGTTGAACTCGATCATAGTCTTCTTTTGGCAAGGAGTCCACTCCTTTGTTCCTGCCTTGTTCTAGAAATAGTTCTAGATCCAGATGTTCCCTATCTAGAATCTCCTGTAATTCATGGTCCTTTGTTCCTACCTCACTTGGTGTCATCTCATAGTCTTTACTGATCTCCATGCTACTTGGTAGATCCTCCTTTTACTAGTTGTTCACTATGATATCCTCCATTTCAGCTTCCATTTCCTGCTCCTTAAATGTGTTTTCCTTGTCCTGGACTATCTTCACATTCTCCTCTACTTCCTCTAGGATTTTGAAACTATTGTGTCTTGTATTTTTTTCTTCACTGCTTTTCTTGTGTGGCCATTTGCCCCCTTTCCCTTTGGCCCCAACCTTGATAAAAACCCTCGTGATATCTATCCAAAGAGGTTTTCCCATTGCCTTCCATACTGTTTGTTGGGAAGTCTCTAATAGATGGCCATGTTCATGATATTTGCAGCACCTAAAAGGTATTTGCTCATAGTCCACCGTTTGCACTCAATATTCATCGTATACTTCTAAAATTATTGCTTTTGTAAGGGCTCCAGATAGATCCATTTCTACACATATTCAGGCAAAGGAGGTAAATACCTTTGAGAGTTGCCTCTGATATCTTCAGAAAATTCCCCAGCTTGTTGCCTATGGTTTTCAAAGATTCTGGTAGCTAGTAATCAAGAGGTTGTGAGTATAGTCTGATCCAAACTGGTACAGATGTAAATGTTTCACATTCCAAGACAAATTTCATCATCCATGGTCACATGTAGAGTCCTGCCTCAGCATAGAAATATGGTCCCCCTTCAAACACTCTGTCTTTGTCCTTTAAGTTCACGAACACCACCGTGAAGAAGCCCGTAGAACCCAAATGTAAATGTATTTCTCCCTTTGGCTTTCAATGGCTTCTAATCCAGATGTGTAATGCCCTTTTTGTTGGCCATAACCCCATGAACTTGCAGACAATCGCATGTTCTTTCATATGGTCCCTATGCACTTGAATCCCTGAATCACTCAATATGACCCAGGATATGATGCTCAATTTAGGTTTGCAAACTCCCTTGATTATTGTGGAAGTCATTTTTCCGCTACCGCCTCCCTTCTCCGTTTCTTTACTTGTTTCCTGTTGATTCCCTTCCTAACCCTAGGGTTCATTTCTTCCAACTGTCTCCTTGCCTTTTGCTTCTGAAATCTTTTCCAACGGTTTTTTGAAATGCTTCCCTCATGCTTCCTTGCCTCCTTCTATGACTACCTGCCTGTAGGAGGGAGCGACGCTCCCCCCTGTGCTTCCTGCCATGGAACCCTAATGCAAAACCCTACCTTCAACTTCGATCCTCATTCAGGTTCCGCTCTTTGCAACACCCGTACTTCTGCCAAAAATTGCAACTGTACCAAGAATGATTTTCATTTTCACTTTAATGTTCTTATTTTTTTCAAAATTTGAATAAATAGATTTTTCATCCTTATTACAAAACACAATCTCTTCAATATTCCTAAAAGAAAATTTAGTTTTTTCCTACATTAATGCTAGGAAAAATTAAGAATATAGACAACATAAGGACTTCAAGCATGTAATTTTTAAGCATTTCTACAGAAATATCTATTTCAATGCATAAAGTTGAAAATTATTTCAATTACAGTGGAAATATAATAACAATAAATCAAATTCCAATGTTTTATTAAGCATGCTAAAACAGCCACAACAACAAATCAAATTAAAAATTTTCATTAAGAAAACTAAAACAACATAGGATTTAGCCACATTGTCCTAATAAATAAACATACTAAAATAGCCATGAACTTGTTTAATACATGAGAAAAAACAAACTTATGATCACAAATTTAGGACACAAATGGTATACCTTGTCTTATCATAGCAATGATGATAAAGCACAATACCTTTGTTCATCAAAATCTAGTGTAGTAAGCCTCTTTCAGCTCATCCCATTCAAGGGCTCTTCAATGAAAACTAAACCCTAACCAGGGCACCCAAAATCACACTCTAAAAATCAATACAAATGTCAAGAAAGACATCTCACTAACATCTTCAAGTTAATCTTTATATCTTCCAAGAAAATTAACATCATAACAATAGTCAAACCCCAAGATCTCCCATTTACATTACATAAACTATCAAAGAGATTCAAAAACTTGAAAACTTAATTCTAGCATACTACAAGCATTAATCCTTGTTACGAGTGTAATACATGGTATTCTAATATTTTCCAAATCCCTAACATTACACCAACTATCAACTTCTAAGAGACAAAGCAGTTTTCATAACAAATACCCTCTCCTTCATTTATACAGGCTATTTATATAGGCTAATGTGAGAGAGAGACCAAAAATAAACATGGAATAAGTCAATAAGTAGCACTCATCTATTTCATTATACAAAACCCTAGATGGAGAAAGCATCAAAGCAAGGTATTGGGCATGTTTTGTATTCTTTGTAGGTTCCCAAAGTAAAATGGATATAGAGTGGTTTGTTAACACCCCATGCCCCCCTCTCTGCCCCCTACTCCCACCCCACTCGCAATTAAAAAAAAAAAGGAAAAAAATTTGGGAGTGTATGGAGGTAGCACCCTTAAAGAGGTTTTATTGGCTTGTTTTAGGTCCTTTTTTTTGTCATGTTAGTTGGTTTTCCTGGTTAATGGTTTATAGGGTATGTATTTGTGTATTTTGTGTATATGCCATTATTATTCTTAAATTTTTGAATTATACTGGTATTACTTTTCTTCTTATAATATCAAAGTGAGGTTATTAGATTTAAGGGAATACCCTTTTTTTAGTGTTCAACTAATTTTATGAAGAGTGAGTATCTCTTGGGTCTGTGATAAATATCTACTTGAGTGGAATCTTTTTGTAGTGAATCTTATGTAAAGAAAATGACAAACATTTCAATAATCGAAATAAAGGAAATTTAGTCACCAAATATTTGAGTTATGGAAGCTAAAGATGGAATATTTTCTTATATATCTTGAATTGTTTGATGAGAAAAACCTTAATTCAGCGCTTTAATCGAATATGATGTTCAGAACTCAAGATGTAGGAATTATATCTTGGGAGGAAATATATGAATTTTTTTAGAATATGAATGGAGAAGATTGGAAGGAAATAGCCTAGAAGAGTATTCATCTTCAAATTCTAAAATTTTTGAAGCCATTAAGAAAATTGAGCTACGTAAAATCGTTAACATGACAACAATATTTCCCTACTATGATATGGTGAGTTGGATAATTTCCCACGTTCATGTTCAGATTTGTTCAGTGGTAAACCATTCTAATAATACCATAGCTTCTTGGAAAAGACAAGTGTTACAATCAATATATAATCTCAGCTACCCTGAAGTCTATCTCAATAAGGATTATTTGATTAACTTTGAGATTAATGTGGTAAAGAAGGAGAAAATTGATTTGGATTGATGTATTAAGGAATGGGTAGAATATTCAGAACATTTTAAGGCTAAGTCAACCTAACTCTACCAAATTTCACATTTCAAGAACCCCTATATATTTGTGATAAAATAATTTCCACGATTTATGGAGAATATAATGCAACAAATTTTTAAATTGAATGGGTTCCCTTGGTCCATGAAATAATGAATAAATATTCATCTCCACTAGGGTTTGGCCCATGTTTCATGTCATCTTTTCTAATGGACATAGTAATAGCTTCAGTTCATTTTCCACTAATGGAGTGGAATTACTCTTTTAGTGAACATCCCATTCAACAATATCGTTCTATACTTTGGAAAAGTCGATACATAAATCATTTCTATGACATTTGTAACCATGTTATTGTCTATTTTTATCAATTTCGTTTTGGTAAATTCTCACCTAAACTTAGCAAAGAGATTCAATCATGATTACAATATGTTGGAGACTAGTTTGCAGAGGAACAATTTTCTTATTTCGGGATTTATGGGCGTGATAGGATTGTAGTCAGAGAAATAGCTAACCAAACAACTATATATGGAATCACTAAATTATTACACGAGAATTCAAAGAATTTGTGTCCTATTTTTACTATTAAAACTGACCAATTAACCATTAAACACAGAGGACATGTCATGGTAGAAACAAACGGTTTATAGGAAGTTTGGTTGCATTTTATCCCGTTATATAAAAACAATCCTCATGACATTATTAATCCTCACCTAAAATCTATAATGTATTCAAAGAATAGTGTCCATCAAGACCCATTATTTTATTTTGATTTTAAAAATGTTGACTCTTTTTATCAAGTTACTTGCAAAGCATGTAAGATGAACTTTGAAGAAAGAATAAATTACAAGAGTTTAGACAAATACCTATATCCATTATCTCCAACAGAGAAGTAATATCTATAGTGTTTCTTTCAAAAAGTTACAGATGAGAAAGGGTATAGATATTTCTTTCACAGACACTGTAAATGAATCTAGACCACAGGTTTTCAAACTTAGCAATTTATTTAAGAACAAGATATGCAAGAAACAGATCAGTTAGAGTTAATTCAATTAGAACCTCATGGAGAGAAAACACATTAAGAAAAGGAACAACAAGAAGCAAAAAAGGAGCTAGAACAACTAGAGCTTACAGAGAAAGCAAAGAAACAAGTTGAATCATCCTCTCAAAATGAACAATTATAGGTACCAGGCATCACTCTGAAACAAAAATTAATAGTAGATGTTGAAGATTCATTTGATCAAATGCAAAATGTTGTTGATCAAAAGGGTATTGATGAAACTCAAAATGACTAAGAAAAAAAAGAATAATCATAAATTGATCAAGGGGATCCAATCCAAGAAATTGTACAAAGACTAGATTCCTTTGTCCAAATTATTGAGGTAATCTCCCAAGGATTAGTCATGACTCCCTTGACATCCAAACATTCCAAATTTCTCATCCTTATTCAAAAATGTGGATGAATTAGGACCATTTCAAGAGACAGTAGTGTCTCTAGGGTACTATTTTTATAATTCTCAATCTAAATCTATTGTCAAAAAGTCAAGAAAGAGAAAGCGCAACTCATATATGATTGAAACCCCATCAACAATGATCTAGAAAGCCACATGTGATGCAAAAGAAAGAGTAATTGAGACAACATTAGCTCTTGGGGATTTTGTTTCATCCTATTAGGGTTGAGTACAAGATTTATTTGAAGAATTAAATAAAATCCAAAGAAATATCAAGAAATTACAAATCAAAATGGAAAATAGTAAGATTATCCATGAGGAAGACTGGAAATCCCATGCCATTGTATTGAGAGATGGTTTTTCTCTAACCATGGAACAAATTGAGAACAAACATCAAAAAGAGAAATATTAGGTAGATGAGAAATAAAGGAAAGGAGTTTTTGAATTAGAAAATAAACATGCGCATCATATTGTAGAAATTTCCTACAAATTATCTACAAATTTACCTCTAAGATCCATGTAGAAAATTTGACTGTAGATTAACTTGATAATGAAATATACCAAAGAAAAATACTAAATCTACTTCTACTATCAAACTTGTGGAAGCTTAAAGATTGAGATGAATCAGAGCTGAACACATATAACCATAAGAAGAAGAATTAATACACATGAAACACAGAAAATACTCAGGGGAAAGCCTCAATGAAAAACTCCAGTATCTGTATTATCATACAAGGTGGAAATTCATCAGAATCATACAAAGGCTTAGCTCTCACAGCTAGCTAACTCTCAGTACAATCCTCCTAGATGCTCACAGACAAACAAAGCTTCTCACAAGCCTTCCTCTATAGCCTCCAAGCTCCTATTTCCTTTCGCAGTTTCTCTGGGTGATCCTCCTATTACCAAGTGGAAGACTGATCACTCATGCTGATCCTACACCTTGTCAGAACTACGTAATCCTCAAGGAAACTTACCTTGACTTCATGGATGAGTTTCCTTTATAGGAAAACACATGCAACTAATAGTAACATGTCCTTGACATTTAGCTCAACTAGGTATTTATCATAACAGACATGCATGAGTTAATGATGAGATAATCTTCAGTTATCTAGAGTACACTAGTTGAGTGCATGCATGCATCAACTAGCTGATAACTCACAATTAGTTCCTCAAACAGTTTGGAACTAATTTAACTGGAGTTAACTTAGTAAACTGAGATAAATAATTACAACTCAAATATAACTCAATCTTATCTCCTTAATTAAGGGATAATCTCCTTAATTTAAGGGATAACTGTTGCATGACTACAAAAATACTTTTAACTTGAATTTGTCCAACTAATTAACTCAAGATGAATTAATTAATTATTTTCAAGCAACTGGTGAGACTAAATTCAAATTTTAATTCACAACTTTAATTCAAGGACAAATTAAAATTGGAATATTCTAGATTCTACTTTTATCATTTCTTGTTTCTATTTTCAACACTCCCTCTCAACAAGAAAGGAATTCAACTTGACCCCGATCCTGAACCTTTGGAATGTTCTGCACGCAAAACTTCTCTCTAGTGTTGTTGCTCCAACAACTCCAAAAACAAAAAAAAATTCCAACCTGAATCAGAATGATGCCTTTGTCATCAAAGTATCTAACTACTATTGCCTCTGTCAACTGAAAACTCTGCGCTTCTATTGACTCAGCCTTTCTGCACTGTTGTCAATCCTTCTCTATGCTCTTCAGTATCTGACTTCTCTAGCCTTTGTCATTTTGATTTCTGACTGCATAAATCCCACTGATTCCTCTGGCTACTATGTACTTTTGGCTCTCATAGCAAGGTACGATCCATGAGATAAAACCTCTCAATGGAGCCTACCCAATTTCAGCCTTCTTGGGACTAACACTTCACATCGCCCCACCTCACACCTGGAGGTATGGTTGCATGTGATCCCTTTGCTGACTCTAGTTGTGGCTCCTCCACAATTTTCTAAGACTTCTTCTGGGACTGCATGTTGAGAGGTAATTTACTCTCCCTCTAAACCAGCAAGTCTCTAACATTTTCCTTTCTCGTCAAGGCTTTGCACGCATCTTGAACCTCAAGAGAATACAGGTTCTTAACTCTTGAACCTCAAGAGCCTTTGTCCTCCAATGTCGCGACCAATACCAAGTTCTTCTTCAGTCCAGACACATACTTCACATCTTTCAAGGTGATAGAAGCTCTATGCTCCCTTTGAAAAGCAGTCATGCGCACTCCCGAAACACTAACTTTTCGTCATCACCCATCTATATGCACATCTTGTGGTCTTTCTCCTCCAAGGTACTACATAAATTTTTATTGTCGGTCATGTGGAATGAGGCTCCACTTTCAAGATACCAAACACAACCCATCATCAATGACACCATGCATGCAATGAGGGTGAAGTCCATTTCGAACTGAGAGGCTAATGCCTCACCTTCTGATACTTTCGAGGATTGCTTCTTGGACTTCTTTGATGGGCAATTAGTCACATAATTACCCATCTCAGGACAATTAAAGCATCTCACTTTATACTTGTCAACCTTCTTCCCTCTATGAGAAGAATTCAATTTAGAATGGGACGCCTTCCCCTTCCCTTTCCTTGCCTTACTCACTAAGGCTATATTTTCTTCATCATCATCCTTGGATGAAGAACCATTTCGTGTGCTCCTCCTGATCTCCTCCTACATGAGATTCGACCATAGTCGCTCCCAATCTGGTAGTTTCTCCCTTCTATTCATAGAGTCCTGGTAGCTATTCCAGCTCTTTGGAAGGCTAGGGAGAGCGAGGCTCACCATATCATCATCGGCAGTAGTTATTCCCACACTTCCAAGATCATCTCTACAAGTGGTTAGCTTGTTTAGATATGTGGAAATAGTATCATCATTCTCCATCTTGATTCTTCAAAGCTTATCCTTGAGCGCCAATTTCCTCTAGTCACTACTATTCTGGTAGAGGTCCTTCAATGTCTTCCACATTGAATATGGAGTATCTTTCCTATGGAGAGTCGAGACAATATGGTCTCGAACTCCCTCAAGGATGATCCATCTTGCCCTCACCACACACTTCTTCCACTCAACCAACTCTTGTGCATTAGTTGAACCTGACTTTGGGATTTCTTGATCAATGAAATCCTTCAAGTCGTTGTCTTCTAATATAGCCTCCATGTTATCTTTCCATGCTATGTAATTCGAGCTGCCTTCCAAGGCATACTCGAGTCTCAATCCATAGAACGCCATTAGCCAACCTTGAAGTATGATAATAATTCGATTTTTACCTGCAACCTGGAACTTCAAACTTTGAATTCTCTTCTTTATATACTGTTCACATCTCTGATAAACTAGGCTCTGATACCTTGTAGAAATTTCCTGCAAATTCTCTACAAATCTACCTCTGAGATCTATGTAGAAAATCTCACTATAGATTAACTCGATAATGCAAAATACCAAAGCAAAATACTATAATCTACTTCTGCTATCAAACTTGTGGAAACTTAAAGATCGAGCTGAATCAAAGTTGAACACATATAACCATAAGAAGAAGAACCAATACACATGAAACATAGAAAATACTCAGGGGAAAGCCTCAGCTAAAAACCCCACTATCTGTATTATCATACAAGGTGGAAATACATCGGAATCATACAAAGACTTAGCTCTCACAGCTAGCCAGCTTTTATTACAATCCTCCTAGATGCTCATAGCCAAACAAAGCTTCTCACAAGCCTTCCTCTCTAACCTCCAAGCTCCTATTTCCTTTTGCAGTTTCTCTGGGTGATCCTCCTGTTACCAAGTGGAAGACTGATCACTCACACCGATCCTACACCTTGTTAGCAATCCTCAAGGAACCTTACCTTGACTGCATGAATGAGTTTCCTTTATAGGAAAACACATGCAATTGATAGTAACCTATCCTTGACATTTAGCTCAACTGAGTCTTTCTAAGAATAGACATGCATGAGTTAATGATGAGAGAATATTCAGCTATCTAGAGTACACTAGTTGAGTGCATTCATGCATCAACTGATTGATAACTCACAATTAGTTCCTCAAATAGTTTGGAACTAATTTAACTAGACTTAACTTAGTAAACTAAGCTAACTAATTACAAATCAAATATTACTCAATCTTATCTCCTTAATTAATGGATAATCTCCTTAATTTAAGGGATAATTGTTGCATGACTGCAGAAAGACTTCTAACTTGAATTTCTCCAACTAATTAACTCAAGATGAATTAATTAATTATTTTTAAGCAGCTGGTGAGACTAAATTCGAATTTTAATTCAAGGACAAATTAGAATTGGAATATTCTAGATTCTATTTTTACATTTCTTGTTGCTATTTTCAACACAAATAGAAGACTTAAGACAAACAAAAGCACTAGAAATTGGGATTTTTGAAAGCATATTTTGAGATAAATGCTGATATAGTTTCCACAATGTTTGAAACCCACATCTCATTTCTTGAAGAAATAAATGAATTGAAAAAATAATATGTAGAAACAAAGATCAAGTTGTTTTTGTAAATGAACATCTTAAGCGGGTTTAATTAAAATTCTTCAAACAATTGAGAAAAATATATAATTTTCTTCATGAGTTGATTTATTCTAAAATATTCAATAGAGGTTAAAGCCCTACCATCCAACTAACAGTTATTAATAATTAAATTAGTAGCACGACCATATAAATTAAGTGACTGAAAAATGTAATAGGTATCAATTAAATATAAAAATCAAAACACTTACTTCATAATATAGATTTTTAACCATGAGATTTATAACCAACAATTTTTCCCACACAAAAAATTGTAACTTTCTTATATAAAATATTGAAAATTACATGTTGTAGATGTTGCATAATGAATATATGCCAAAATTGTGACCATGAAATCCACTTACTGTATGAAGTCTAAAGAGTAGTTGTTACATAACTAATAAAGTGAGAAACAAAATGATATATACATTGTCATAGTTCTGATAATCAATACAAAAATACAAAAGAGGATGTCTATCTATAATTTGTGAAGAATCATGTAGTTGTTGTGTTCAATTAAAGGTTTGTGAAAATACTAAGAGAACTCCCGTCCATACTACTCCTGTATTAGCCAACAACCACAAGGTTTTTGCGCTCCTTCTTTGGAAAGACAGTTGGGAATCTTGTTCCTCTCCATGTATATATGATGACAATATATATAGTCAAACTGTGATTTTAAAGCAATAATTTCATCCAACAATTTTCTGAGTGTGTGCACGTGACATTGTAACTGAAGGTTGAACCAATTAATGAAAAGTTTGGAATTGCCAAAGATCTGCATTATGGGTATCCTTTCTCAAGGGAAAATATAAGGAGAAGTTTAATACTATTAAGTTCTAAGTAGTTATTTGTGTTGCTTCCTAAACCCGTCTTCATCTTGAAATAGTGTTCTTCATTTAAGTACAAAACTTCCCCACCACCACATCCATCATGTTGTGTTGATCCATCAAAGTATGCCCAGGGAAATGTCTTGTCAATGGTTTATGCAATTATCTCCCTATTTTGTTGTTTGTGTTCTTCTTCTAGGATTAAGCTATATAAGGATTCTATATGGGAGTAAGAGAAATTCCAGTTAGGGGCCTTATTTTGAAAAAAATTATTGATTTCAACCTAACCAGATACCTCAACAAACCAACAAGGGAAGGTTACAAATATTTGAAGGATGAGCTCTATTCCACCATGATTCCCAAGCTCCTTGTAAATATTCATCGTACCACCTAATATTAATTGCTAAAGATTGAAATATATAATTCCATATGTGATGTGTTGAAGGACAACATAAGAATAGATGGTCAAGTGATTCTATGTTATTATTGCATAGAATATGCTAGGATGGTCTCTGAAAGAATCTTCATTGTAAATTGTCCCCCATAGGAACTTTGTTACGCAGTAAACACCATATGAATAACTTTGATTTGTTGAACCCTTTTAATTTCCAAAGCTAGTGCCACCACAAGACAATATTTTCACGGTCTTGTTCAGGCAAGATGAAGGGGTATCCTTCCTTTGGTGTATACCACATGAATATATTTGCTTTTGTCAAACCCTTTAATTTCCAAAGCTAGTGCCACCACAAGACAAAATTTTCAAGTTCTTCTTTGACAAAGATGAAGGGGTATACTTCCTTTGGTGTATATCTTCCATGCGGGGATACTTCCTAGATTAATTCATACTCTTTATCTTGTATTCTTACATGAGCATTTGAGAGGGAATTAATGTAATTGACCCACTCCTAACGCCAATGATTAGGAATCTGCAAGTCCCGAGCTGATTTCCATTTTTTACCAAAGATGGTCGAATTTGATTTCCAGTTTTTACTAAAGATGATCGAATTTTCAAAGTCTGTAATGTGATTTAGTGTCTGAATACCACCCATCTCCAAGAATTGAATAAGTTCGGGAAGTAGAACATGGGAATTACCACTAACTGAATATGCAACCCTTCCTATTCTCCATGGAAAGCGTGCTCTAATATATTCAACCGCGATTTATATATACTATTAAGAATATTTTATAATATTTTATGGAAGTTAAATCTCCAACATTCAACTAATAATTATTGATAATTAAATTAAAATTGTATAACCCATATTCCAAAATAAACATGTCTATCAGTATAAAAACTCAAAATTTTATATTCCAAAATAAGTACACCTATGGATATAAGAAACTAATTGACAACATATACCATAAAAGTGTAATGTTTGGACCAAAATTAATGGTGGTATTGCTAAAACCTCAGTAATGAAGGAGAAAGACAATGACATCTTTATGTCAATTGCAGAGTTCAGAAATATCCCAAAATTTATAAAAGAAGTTAATTCTTTGACTATGGAATATTCATGATACATGTAAAAGTCTCTCATCGATTCCAACATTTAACTATAGAAATTTCAGAATTTATTTATTTTAAAATTTCCACTTGAATTGTAAGAGGTTGTAAATTGTGGTTTCATAGATTTTTCATCATTAGTACAAAATACAATTTCTTCAATATTCCTAACAAAAAATTTAGATTTTTCCTATATTAATTCTAGGAAAAATTAAGAATATAGACACTGTTAGGTTCCTATACCAATAGGAATCATGATTTTGAATGACTAAGATTAAACCTTGTAATATTATACATACCTTTTCTTTCTGCAAATGTTTTCCATATTATAAAAAAATTAAAAAATGTAAAGAGGGCACGTGCTAAAAGAATAATCAAAGGAAAAAAGAATGAAAAGGTCAAAAAAGATGAAAATATATGAACCCCAAAAGACAAAAAGAGACCATGAAAGTGTGCAAGTCAAAATGCCACTACTATTTACCTTTTATGCATAATAAATGATTGTGTGCATCTTGTTACTCATGCCACAATCCATGATAGTCAAATTGTTTAAACTTGGCTATTTTATGCTTTGAATTTTATGTTTATAGCTAGAGAATAAAATCTGACCAAATAGTGTAATCTTGACAAATCATTAGATAGGTAGAGTGAATAAAAGGAGCTCATCAGTTTAATTTGAGCCCTTGGATGATATAAGGTTAGAATTAGATAGTTTATTTTGTAAAGAAAAGAAAAGATTGATAAGGGTTTGCTAGCCTAAATGCACCCAAATAAAGTGAAGAAAAAATGGTAGGATGAGTAAGTAGGTAAGTAGTAGAAAGGTTGCATAAATTTCATGTGATTATACAAATACACTTATGTCATCATATTAAATACAATTTTTAGAAGTGCATGAGTAGAGGACAAAGAAAAAGCAATGGTTTACAATATGATTTACTTAACACCCCCTCATTCATTTTAACCCCTATGACACTTACTAACTTCCCTTTCACAATAAAAATATTCATACCTATAGTTCTTTAAGTCAAAGAGGCTCAAAGAATTTCTTTGACTTCTGGTGGGACCATACCCTCAGCTTGATGACTTAAGAATGAAAGGTGTTAAAATTCCCTCATAAATCATTCATCCCCCTCACAAAACCCCTTTTCCTAAGGTTAAAGTCTCTTGCCTAGGAAAACCCCTTTATAAACATGTTTTATGTGCAAAACCCACCAAGCACATTTATCCTAAGTACTAAGTATGTGGAAAACACACAACATTTCATATACCTAAGTGCAATACCCCTTCTGCTCATTTCACCACATATTAAATTTTAACTTTATTATTTATAAATCCCGAAAAACCCATTGTCCCATATATATTTAAATCCCTTACATAAATTAACCCCACCCCTTAGTTTATTGATAAACTATATTACTACCCCTAATCCCGTAAAAAACATTAAAACTCCACCCTTAGTCCCTAATCCATCATTATAGTCTGGCTCAATCCCCTAAACCTAGATTTATCCTTAAACTAATCCTGGGACCACCGCAATTAAATCTCTGGGTCCCCCATTAAATCCCATCATTCACCCCCGCGCAACTCCCATCTCTCGATCATTGTTGATCATCCCTCCTCCACATCCAATGCCCCACAAGCATATCGGGCCGGCCTGATGTCCACCATTTAACCACCCGACAGAATGGTTTTCCTCCCTGCCCCCGACGCTATGTCTCAAAAAATGAGTGGAATTAGGCAGCCCCAATCGAATACCCCTCGCACCACAAAAGTGATGTGACGACCCTTCTAAACCTCTTCCCCCTTCAAGCAAAAACCACCATTGTTCATAAATTAATAAACCCGCCAAAATAACATTTTTCTTATAAAATCCCCATTGTCCCTTTTTCCGCTCTTCCCGCACATTTTCTTTAAAAACTCAGAAAAGTCATTGCGACCCCCGTAAACAACAAATTCGCTCACACACCTCCACCCTTGCTCCATAGATGCTACAGATAGCCCAGCTCATCCATCAGTCTGTACCAAAATCGTACGAACCTCTGTAGCCTCCATCAGCGACTAGTTACAGTCAATTTCATCCAATTCTAGGTATTTAACCATGGAAAACCAACTCAATTGTCAAATTCCAATAATTCGCCCTCATAAAATTGTTAATTAAGGAAAAAATATTGAATTCACTTTGATTTTTTAACACTTTGAGCAATAAACATTCTGCAAAAACTCAGTTTCCCTAAAAACCCTAAATCACCCCCCACACTCAAATCCAAAAGAACTGAGTATGGCAACCCCAATTGCAATGGATGTAAGGCCTATCTCCACACCTCACTTAGACCTAGACCACCTTCCTTTATCTGATAAAGATTTCCAAACAAAGGATACCACTACTCTAGACCCCTACTCAAAGTCCATTGCCAAAGTAGGGACATGTATGTCAACCATGCTGATGAGATTGGCCTTTAGGAGATAAATTTTCCCAAGTACCAATTCCCCCAAGTCCACACTTTCCCAGAGATTTTCCACTACTGTCATGCCAATCACATCCCTAGTCAGAGAGTAGTCATGTCCCCAAACCAAACTATACTTTTCACCATCACTACTGAGTCCATAAACGAAATGTTGCAGCTCCAACCAGGGCCAAACCTAACTCCCCTCTCAATTGGAGTCCTGTTAGACCAGTACCCCAAGCTCAGTTCTGCAAAATTAGCCCAATTATTCCAAACCTTCATTAGAGAAGAGAAACACATCTCTAAGGACTCCCCTCCATATGTATCAGTCATTTTCTCTCCATGGGGCCAGAATATTGTAGCCATGATATCATGTGTGTTGGGCTACACCACTAGTGAATACATTTATGAAATAATCCTTACCTTCATGTCCATCTACACTCTAGAGCAGCCTCTTGCTGTCATTTATGACTATGCCCAATTTATAGCTGATAGGATGCATGAGCAATTCCTTAGAATGAACAATGAAAGAGTTTTCAAGTAGTCCTCAGTCTTATACCATATGTTCTTATATTACCAACCTGATAAGTTCCCATTCACCCTTCAGAAGTAGGACACCAAAGGTCAGCCCAGGTCAGTCATTTTTTGGACCCCGTTGATCCACCGATACCATTCTCCATAATCTTACTCTTCTTTCATTGAATTATTTGTACATCCGGTCATGGAAATGTTTACTGGAAGCCCTCCTCCTAGAATCAGTTTAGAAATAAAGAGATTCCTTCAATTGTCTAAGCAGACCAAAGTCAGTGACTGGTACCTTTACCAGAACCATACAGAAATCAAGATATATGGTTGCATGCTTGCACCATATAAGTTGCCAAGATACCTCCCCATGAGGTTGTTTGCCCTAGAATATTATAGACAAATAATCAATGCAGATGAAGTCAACTTCATGAATGCCAAGAAGAAGGCTTATTTCAAGATAAAATACCAACTAGGCCCCTTCATATGCAACTCTAGGGAGGCTAGAAAAGAGGCAGATTTGATATTACAAACACAAAGTTCCAAAGAAGTTTTGTTTGGAGATATGATCCTTTGGAATTCATCACAAAGAAGAGACAAAATGTCAAGCTAGTACCTTTCATTCACCATCCCATACCTGAAATAAAAACATATGGAAATCAAATAGGATGGATGGAAGGTAGCCTAGTAGACCAAGACAGCACCAGAGTAGATGTAGATAATGCTCTGATTGATTTAGAAAAGCAGCTTGGTGACAGCTCTTTTCTGCAGGTACCATAAGAACCAGAAAGAACCATGAGTACCCCTCTAGTCATACAGACTCCTCAGAATGAGGAGAAGATCCCAAAAATAAACAGAGAAGGGGCTTTCACTTCAGGAATAGCCACCTCTGATTTACAACAGGAATCAAACAAGAGGCAAAGGCTAAATCTAGCCTTTGAGCAGGAATATATTGAACACTCAGCTGAGGTTACAAATACAAAAGAGGAAATAAGTAGCCCTACCACTCCATCTAAAGGCATGTAAGAGCCTTCCACATCACAAAATCAGATGTTGGAGAGGCAGCTTAGTGTTGAAGTGTCTTCCTTTAGAATGCTTGCTGACAAAGATCAAGATATCAAGGAAAGATACAAGGAAAACAAAGCTAGAAATGAGAAACTTAAGGCCCAAACATATGCACAATACCTAAATCTGACTCCCACCAATAAAACAAGGCTAATGTCATCCTTTGACATTAAAGAGGGAAAGCTACATATGAATTTTTTTAAACCCACACATCAGTAGCCCAAGACAACATCAGATTTTAAGAAGGTAGATTTTGAAGTGTTGGCAAAAGATATTCATCCCATAGACTAGATTGAACTACACAAATAGGCTGGAGAGATGATATACTCCACCCTGACAGGTAAAGCCATAACTGCCCATTAGCTATAGAACTCTCTGAACAACATCTCAGCACAATTTTAGTTAGAGAAGGCCTCCTCACAGGCCAAGGATACAAGGATCAAGTCCTTAAAGGACTTAGTAATTGAATTAGGACACGATCCCAAGGATATAAAAGCTATAGAGCAGCTTATTAAGAATAAAAATGATGATATTTTTGCATTTACGAGGCAATTGAAAATACCCTAGCTACATCATCTTCAAACTCTAGAAGTCATAGAGAATCAAACCAGACATGAGGAGTTGATGGACTTGGTCCTGAAGCTGAATGATCAACTTAAGGAGACAAAAAAGGAGTTGGACGCTTTAATTCAATCAAACCAAAGCTACTTGGCCACATCTTCCAAGGATGTCATCCCAACAGTGTCTACAATAGTTCCTTCTACACTGGCAGCATCAGTGGCACCCACTACTCCACCTACCACAACATTTCCAGTAACAGCAAAATCTACAACAACAATAGGTGCACAGGAGAAAAAGATGCAGAATTGATTAAAGGCATGGAAGAGATGTCTATCCAAGCTACAGAGATGAAAATACTGAATGAAAAGGTGGCAAGTTTGGAAAATGACTGCCAACTTGCCTAACTCAAGAAAAAAGAAGAAGCACAAAAGGGCCATAGAATGGGTGAGAGAATCAAAATCCTAGACAAGGATTTAACACTGGAGAAACCACTTGGAAAAACCAAGGAAATGATGTGGGACAATATCATTGACTCTGTCAATGATATTTGGCCATCAATACAAGTTATTTTTGAACAAACAGAGTTAGTAAAGGTAGCTACAGAAGCTATCCAGAAAGTAAAAGAGGAATTAGGAGATAAGCCTGAGGATGCAAATAGACTCATCCACTTCCTAGACAGCAAGAATAGATATGAGCTCCATGAGCTAAATATAGAACATAGGACTAAGACCATTTTTGAAATAGGGAAGGTCCTTTCCAAAAGGAACCTTATTCTTAACTTAGAGGAAAAGTGCCACAATATGCAGATAGCCATCGATAGGTTCATGGCTAAATTCTAGATTTTGAGAGAAAAAGGTCTGCCCAATCCTATGGTTATCAACGACCAACTCATGACATAATTGGACTATAGTGATAGACTCATAAATTTGGCCAAGGAACAAGCCAGCTCTTCATCCATAAAAGCATTGCCAATAGGCAAAGTGTTATATGATACATTTGAAAACTTGTTTTTCCTGGAACATGAGGTCAAACATTTATTCCTCGCCAAGCTCAATTTTTCCAAGTATACTGAAGCTGATGAGATCTATACGAGGATGATGAATGTAAAATTACAAGATGCAAAATGGTGGGAGAATATAACTAATTTATTCTGATGAATTTACAGCTAAAAGTTACCACACAGTAAAAATTGAAGGCAGCCAGGAAAATAGATGAAAACAGGGCAGCAGGGTCAAAGAGTATCAGGATCAAAGAATGTCAGGTGAAAGATGAGAGTAAAGAAGACTCCAGCATGGAACTCCGCAACTGCAAGACAACATAAAGGGCTACAAATCCAACCATAACAACCAGCATTACAAAATAAAAAGGGATAGCATGAAACAGTTCATTATCTGCCTCTATCTTCTTGCAAGAAGATATTTGTATTTACTAAATTTAATCTCAAATCAGTTTGAGATCTTTTGAGATATTTTGTAATCATTTTTGTATATATATACTTCACCATTCGAAGTATGTAGGGTGGATTCCAAGCATTTCTATAGACTTATTGTTCTTAAGTCTAAAATTCTATTATGTCAATGATTGGATCAGCTAGCTAGATCAAGGAATAAAGATCAGATATTTCATTGGATTCTCGTGCAAAGCGAAGTTCAAATAAGTATTCTCTCATGTTCAATGTTATTTTTCTTTAAGTTTTTCAGCAGTCTTATTTGTACCTCTAAAAATCTTATTGCTATAACACGGAATGATATTTCAGAAATTGCTTAACTGCACTCTGTCTTGACTGTTATGCATATTGAATGTTTTCTTCACAAATCTAAGTTAAGGAATTATTGATTGCTCCTTAGTTTAGGTTATTCCTTGTGATCTATAGCAAAGGATTCTTAATTTCCCTTTGTTCATGATTATCCCATGTTCTTCATTTTAACCCTGGTCTAAGGATTCTTGACTACTCTCTCACCCTAGTTAGGATCATTTCACCTATCCGACCTACATATTTTCTCTTTACTTTGCTAGCCTACCCTGTGAACATTCCCTTTAATGAATTGATCCAATTCTACTATCCATTTGTTAAATCCATATCCCAATGGCTTAAAGACCCTGCTCTATCCATTTATTCTAAGAATTCCACCACCAAACCTTAAATTCAAAACAAAAACTCCCATGAACATTAAGAACTAGCCTAAAATCCCAGTAAAACAAAGCTAAATTTTATAGAGAGAGCCCTCTCTAAGTCATAGGTTGGCTAGAGCCTATACTTAAAAGATTGGTTTTGGTTACCTTGGCTGCTTCCTCCTTCTAATAACTTTTAAGGAAAATTCTGAGTGATAACATAGTGGCGACTCCACTGGGGAATCAAATCCTTAGTCCTAATAAAAACTTTAAGAAATTTTTAAATTTAGATTTTGAGCCTCTTCAAGTAATTTATTAGAAGTTATTTTTAAAAATTGCACATAAAACAATCAAAAATTTGGAAATTATGGCTTCAAGGAGAACTCATTATACTAGGGCTAACCCAGATCCAAACCCTGCCTCGACAGTTGATAATCCTAACCTGATTTCAAGGAAATTCAAAAAAAAAAAATTCAGTTAGTTACATACCTTTAGTTAAAGCTAATTCATGTCCTGGTGAGTGGTTTTTTTAGAACATCTTCCCTTTGATGAGCAATTTGATTTGTCATTATTTAAATCAAAGTCTGAAAGTGAAATTTACAATACTATCCTAGATCCCGAGTTTATTGCAAACCTTGAAGTCCAAAAAGCCAACAAATCAATTGATGAGTACATTTTGAATTCACCACAATCATCCCTTAGTACAACCAACATCCCTGAGATTTCTGAACAATTATCCACTACTCTTGCTTCACCATTATTCCCTTCAACTTCTGAAGTCCATTCCCTACCACCATTCATACCCTCACTCCCTTACCAACCTAGCACTGCTCATCCAGCATTTACTAGTCATAGTTCATCCTCCACTACTGTATTGTCTTCCAGTACCTCAACCCCGCATAATAGCCCCTCCCAGCTTATAGCCATGGAAAATAGATATGCTCCTCTTGTTTTACATGCCCCACTTGGTGCTATGCCAGCAGACTACCGGAGTAAAATCGTCCAATTTGATGGCATAGGACACTACACTGCGCAACACCATGTCAATAAGATGAGAGAATACTTTGAATTACATGAAATTGATATAGGTGATGTTCAAATGAGACTATTTTCTTAGACTTTAGCTATTGATGTTAGAAAATGGTTTAGAGGGTTACCTCCTAATAGTATTGACAGTCTAGATGTGTTTTATCAACAATTTTTAAATAGATGGGAGAATAAAAAGAACCCCTTACAGATCCTTTCAGAGTATGAAAATACTAGACGGGCACCTAATGGAACTGAACAGGATTACTACACCAGATTTAATAATATATACAATGAAATTCCAGTTAACCTTAGACCCCCCGATTTACCATTATTAAATTTTCCTGATGGTTTTGACACAGACATGGCATACCAGCTCAAGGAATGAAACCCCCCAACCTTAGAGGAAATGCAAAGTGTAGCAGTTAGTGTAGAAGCTAATTTATTAGCTAAAAGAGCTAGAGTTAGGAATGAAAGAAGAGGAACAACTAAAGATGAACCTTCACCCTCTGACATTAAGATAGATAGTCTAGTGAAAGGCATAGAAAAGTTAATGGATAGAATAGAGAATATGGAGAGGAAACCTCAATAGGATAACCAGCAAGTCCCTCTGGTTAGAAACCCAAACTTTAGAAAAATCAAAACCAAAACACTGGTAAAAATGGACCTTATTAGAATATTACGCCTCCTTTTCACGAAAATTATGTAGAAACATCCCAGCCTGATGATCCAGAACAAGATACATAGATTAATCTGATGGGATTGGATGATGAGGATATTGTTTTCCTAACCGAAGATAAGTAGGAACTACATATACTGCATCAATTGCAAATACAGTCTAGAGATTCATTTGATTATAAACAAGGATATGATTATGCCATTTTTGAAGTACATAAAGAATATAACCTAAGGAGTAAAAAGAACTATAATATCCCTAATCAAACCAAGAAAACAGTGCGAAATCAACCTAAGAAAATAAAAAAAGCCCCAGTTTCTAAAATCCTCCAGATTCTCCCTAGATAAAACCAGAATCCTTCTGGCCCCACCATTGTAGATATGACCCTATTCAGCCTTCTGATGATCAAACCTCCACTTTAATTCCCCATAAAAAAACCAGTGGACACACCTCAAAGCACCAAACTTGAAAACCAACAAAAGGAGGTCCCCAATAGGGGAAAAGAAGACCATCCCACCCAAATCCCTGCTGCGAAAATTCCAAATTCTCAAACAAAAAAAGACCCTTTGCCATTCAATTTGGGAGTAGAGGTAGCTAGTTAAGTTAAATATTTCAATCCCTTTAACAGAGTTAATCAAAAATGAAACCTACAAGACACAGATAAACCAGACTCTAAACATTGCTGAAAATGAGGATTTTGTTAACTTGTTTGATGGCCAACCATAACTAATATTTGGTCCTGATGTTAATGGAAAACCACTAGAAGGAGGAATACCACCTTTCTACAGTAGCCTTGGCATCCATGACAAAATTCTTCATAATGCAATGTTTTATTTTGGGGCCTCCCACAACTTAATGCCCAAATCAGTAATGGAAAAATTGAACCTAGACATTACAAGATCTTACAAGGACTTATTCTCATTTGACTCAAGTCAAGTTAAGCATCTAGGATTGATCAAAGACTTGTGTGTTACCTTAGTTCAATATCTTTTTTTTTTTTTTGTAAGTTAGGCTAATTCTATTATAGTACAAAAACTTCAAAAATTACAATGAGGCAAGCCTCAGATATCACCATACAGCGATGGATTTGTCATCTTGAAACACCTATCTAAACAGACCATTGTGACAAAATCTGTCTGAATGACCAACTGACTGCACAGAAACATTGACAGGAACAAAACATTTTCCCCTTACAGACGCAATAGATCCGTTTCCCAGACTAATTTCTATGAACTAGAAAGCTGTAGTCGACAGTGCATTGAAAAACTGAAATTATCATGCCTATAGCTGATCATGGAATCAACTTTACACATAGAGTATCTCTGTGGGAACAAAGAACAAGAAAAACCTGACTAACAAAATTACATAACATTACCCGCCCTTCGCGAGTCATGGGAGTTGGCTTAGTCGTCCACGGAGGTGGATGGCTGTTCCTCCACCACCCTGCAACTGTATGGATCTGGCTCGCTTGAGTCCGTGTAGGGCGCATCGTCCTCTGCTGGCACACTTGGACCTGGCGCTGCACTTCCTGATATCTCTGGCCGGCTACTCTGACCGAGAACCAGTGCTGGGGGCGGAACGGCTTGACCAATTCTTTGTACCGGAGGCGGAGCTGGTTGTCCCAAGGCTGGAACAGGAGACCTGTGCTCCTCTGCAACTGGCTGGGGGATAGACCTCTCGCATTTTTCGATTTTAACCGATACATAATATGTATCACTGTCCAGAAGGCACGGAAAGCTAAACCTTGAGGTGGGGTGTGAGATATGCTCACAGACAGAGGCTCGAGCACGCCCACGACCCCTCCCACGACCTCGCCGGGAACTGCGAGCTTCATCTGACGAAGAGCCAGAGGAACGAGTCGGGTTGGCTCTGCCGCTTGTGCCTTCGCGAGACCCGCCTCTGCGGCTGCTAAGGTGAGGCATTTCCCGAGGCATGGCTAGTTGGAAGAGACTGAGAGGATGTGCGGGGAGAAAAAACAGGACGGCAGAAGATAGGGCCGAAGAACGGAAGGTTGGATGGCGCTGAAGGTTACAGGAGCAAGAAGAAAATACTTGCTATGCACGGGAAAAATTCCTGTAGAAACCCAGACGGTCAGACTAGAATGCAATGGAATTAACCAACGACGGCGGTTGTGGGGGGGCTTCTTGACGATGGACTGATGAGCACAATGGACATGAGACACAGAGGGCGCCTGCACTGTAGGGAACGCCGCTCTGTGCCTGTTCCCGTGAGGCTCTCTATGGCTTACACAGAGCTGCGCACAACAATCCACATTAGACCATAACAGGACCGCAGACCAAATAGCATAAGTGAAACGCTTTACCTCTACCCTTGCTCTGTAGATATACTGCTCGGACACATTCCACGCCATGAGCACACCCAAACGCTGTCTCTGCCTCCCGGAAGCCGAAAGAACCCTTCGCGCGCGGAACCAGATGCCAAGGGCAGCTGAAATGCAATGAGGTTTATGGCTCGAATTCATGTCGATGCGAAAGGGGTGGCAGGCCTTAAATGGCTGAGTACAGGTGGCGAGGCTGGGTTGCCACTTGCCCAGTGGGAAGCCCGCCCCCGTACTTCCCTTGCCCTCAAACACCCGCAGCCGGGACCTTAGTTCAATATCTTACCAAGAGCATCCTGATGGATATTGTGGTTGCTGACATCCCACCGAAGTATGGAATGTTGTTAACTAGATCATGGGGAGCCAAACTTCAAGGATCGCTACAACTTGATATGTCATATGCCACAATCTCTGTTTTTGGACAACCCAAGAAGTTGTACCAAGAAACTTTAATGAAATATATGGTAAGTAGCCAGGATCAGCCTCAAAACTTTCTTATCTACTCTGTATATTCAAACATTGATTCCTTTATCCTGTATAATGATGATCAAACACGAGAAATGCTTTTAGACAATGTTGATACAGAACCAAAAGAAATTGTAGTTTCAAAACAAGAGGAAAATGTCCAAACTTTATAACTTTCCACTAAACAAGGTAGTCAAAATAAGGAAAAGTTTGTTGCACGAGATGATGAAAATTATGATTACAAGATATTATGGCATCTTGAATTTGATGGATCGGTAAATAAGTTTGGAGCAGGAGTAGGAATTTGGATATACAATCTGGAGAATAATGAATCAGAAGGCCATGCTTACAGACTAAATTTTAAATGCACTAACAATATGGCCGAGTATGAAGCCCTAATTTTAGGCCTTAAATTAGTTAGGAATCTAGGAGCCAAAAGAGTCTCTGTCATGGGAGACTTTGAACTAGTTATAAAACAAATAGATGTTGTATATATGACTAAAGACCCTAGATTAAGTTGTTATATAGGAACCATTGTAGAAATACTAAACACTATCTTAGAAACCAAGCTTGTTGTAATTCCTAGAAAACATAATGCGCAGGCTCATAGTTTACCAATGTTTGTTAGCACCTGCAAGTTACCCTTTCAACCTAACCATCAGTACACAGCTGAAGTTAGGCATAGACCTGCAATCCCTAATAATTTGAAGAAATGGAAAATATTTGTTGATGACAAACAAATAAACAATTTTTTAATCCTAGAAGAAGAGTTTGTAAATAGCAATATAGATACTGCACATTAATAGACCCTAACACTAAAGATAAAACAGAAATAAATGAGATAGAAGGTGAAGAAATAGATAGATTTAATCCCACTAAATTTACAAAATCAGATGTAGAAAACCTAAAGCAAGTTTAGATTGATGAAATAATTAATGAAGACACTAAAGTAATCAATCTCAAAGACAATTTCTTACCTAAGGGATTAACCCCTTTGGAAGATTTGTTTGATTCAAATGATGTTCCTAGGAAGCCTAAAATGGAACCTTTGAAATCTGATATAGAGGAGTGTAATATAGGCACTAAGGAAAATCCAAAATTGATCAAACTTTCGAAATCGCTACCTCCAACTGAAAAGGTGAAATACATAGAGTTATTAAAAGAATTTCAAGATGTTTTTGCTTGCAGTTATGAGGACCTCAAGTCCTATGACACCAACATCATACAAAACACAATCCCTATAAAAGAAAATCAAAAACCTTTCAGACAAAAGCTTAGAAGGATAAATCTTTTATTGTTACCTTCGATTGAAAAGGAAATCTAGAGAATGTATGATGCTAAGATAATTGCACCAATCAAATTTTCTGATTGGGTTTCTAACTTGGTGCCAACCAGGAAGAAAACTGGCGAGATCAAACTTTGTGTGGACCTTAGGAACCTCAAAAAAGTATCACTTAAAGACAATTACCCTCTCCCCAAAATATATCACATTTTACAAAGGGTAGTTCGATCAACCAGAATCTCATTATTGGATGGGTTTTCTGGTTACAATCAGATCTTAGTTCATCCTGATGACCAAGCCAAGACTGCCTTGACTACTCACTAGGGCACATTCATGTATGTGAAAATGCCTTTTGGAATAATGAATGCAAGAGCCACTTTCCAAAGGGCTACGGATATAGCCTTTGCCAAATAAATTAATGATTTCCTTGTGATATATCTAGATGACACTACTGTGTTTTCAAAATCTAATAGTCAACATTTAGATCATCTAAGGCAGGTTTTTATTAAATGCAGGAAGTATGGAATTTCTTTGAACCCCAAGAAGTCTTTGTTTGGGTTAGAAGAAGGAAAGTTATTGGGTCATATAATCTCAAAAGATGGTAGCTGAACAGACCCTAAAAGAATAGAAGCAATCTTACAAATACAACATCCAAGGAACATTAGAGAATTACAAGCTTTCTTAGGGAAAATTAACTTTCTTAGAAGATTTATTTCTAATCTAGTAGAATTAATTAGATCACTAAACAATATGTTGAAAAAAGATTCGACCATGAAATGGACTCTTGAGGCTAAGAAATCCTTTGAAGACATTAAACTAGCCTTAACTAAAACACCAGTTTTGATCAACCCAAAATTTGAAAGAGATTTCATCGTATTTTCCTTTGCTTCTGAACACACAATTACTGCAGTTTTACTGCAGAAAAATGACCAGGGCTATGAATAGCCTATTTCTTTCTTTAGGAAAGACCTGAGAGATGCCCCCTTAAAATATAACATAATGGAAAAGTAAGCCTTTGCTTTGGTCAAAGCTATCAAGGATTTTAGGGTGTACTTTTTATATTCTCATATAGTAACCTCTGTTCCTAATTCAGTAGTCAAGGACATTCTAACTCAGGATGCTCCAGATAGAAAGAGGGGAAAATGGATTTCTAATATTCTAGAATATGATATAGAAATCAAGCCAACTAAGTTAATCAAGGGCCAAGGTTTAGCCAAGCTCATGGCTGAATCGAACTGTCAGGCCCTAGATATAAAATTTATTGCACAAATAGATAATGAAGAGGAGATGGCAACTCCACTAATCAGCTAGGCCTTTATTGAATCACCATGGTATGCTGATATCATTTATGTTTTATTGAATTTACAAGCTCCTCCTGAATTATCTAAGACCAAAAGTAGATTTTTAAAGATTAAATCCTTAAAATTTTGTATATTAGACAATGCTTTGTTTTGGAGAAATCATGAAGGCATTCTTCTCAACTATTTATTAGAAGATTATTCTGACAAAGTATTACAAGAATTTCGTTCAGGTGACTGTGGAGGACACCTTTACTGGAAAACCATTGCTAATAAAATTCTTAGAGTTGGTTTCTACTGGCCTACCTTGTTTTCTGATGTAAAGAAATTTGTGACCTCCTGTCACAAATGTCAAAATTTTTAGGGAAAGAAAAAGCTTTTACCTTTACCCCTCAAGCCAATCTCTGCTGAAACACCTTTCCAACAATGGAGTTTAGACTTCATTGGTGAAATCCACCCACCTTCCTCTACCCAACACAAATGGATCCTCACTGCCACAGACTATTTCACAAAATGGATAGGGGCCATACCTTCAAGGCAAGCCACTGACAATGTTATCATAACCTTCCTTGAAACCAATATTCTATCAATATTTGGATGTCCAAATAAGCTCATTACTGATAATGCAATAGCCTTTAAATCCAAAAGAATGATAGATTTCTGCAACAAGTATCATATAACCCTGGGCCATTCCACAACCTATTATCCTCAAGGAAATGGATTGGCAGAATCCTCAAAAAAAAGTCTGGTGGACATCATCAAAAAATTGTTAGAGGATAATAAGAAAACATGGAACAAAAAGCTAGTCAATGCCTTATGGACAAATAGACTAACCACTAAAAAATCAATTGGTACTTCGCCCTATCAACTAGTCTATGGGATGGAAGCTGTTGTTCCATCCTCTTTGGGAACACCAGTGATGAAGTTGCTTCAAGAATTGTAGGTTGCACCAAGCAGTATGCAAAGAAGAATCAACCAAACAATTCATCTTCAACAAACCATGAAGGAAGTATACATTAGATCTCATGTTGTGCAGGAAAGGATTAAAAATATTTTTAACAAAATAACCAAGGCTGAAGATTTCTACCTCAGTGACAAAGTCCTAAAGTGGGATTCGAGGAGAGAAGATAAAGGTAAACATGGGAAATTTGATTTCCAATGGAAAGGCCCATATGTAATTTATGCTTTCAGAACTAATAATGTCTTCTTCCTAAGGGAAATGGATGGTACAGAAGCAGAAGGTGGACCGGTGAATGGTCGAATTTTCAAACACTATTTTGAACCTAACTACTGATTTTTATTTCCCATTATACATATTTCATTTTCCTTCAAACAATCCAGTGTGGATTAGATGGTGATTTTTAAAGTTGAAGCCCGAAGAGAAGGCCCTAAGCTTTAAGGATTGACTGTCATAAATATCAATAATGCAGAGACAAAAAGCAAAAATACTGCAAGGCAACATCAACAACAATTCAAAGGCCACAGATCTACAAAGTTCTTGATATTTCACTAGGAAATTCCATCCCCAAGTGGAGCCACTATTGGGTTCCTATACCAATAGGAGATAATTTTGAATGACTAAGATTAAACCTTGTAATATTGTACATACCTTTGCTTTCTGCAAATGTTTTCCATATTATAGAAAATTAAAAAATGTAAAGAGGGTATGTCCTAAAAGAATAATCAAAGGACAAAAAGAATGAAAAGGCCAAAAAAGATTAATTTAATATATGAACCCCAAAAGACAAAAAGAGACCATGAAAGTGTGCAAGTGAAAATGCCACTACTATTTATCTTTTATGCATAATAAATGATTGTGTGAAGCTTGTTACTCATGCCACAATCCATGTTAGTCAAATTGTTTAAACTTGGCTATTTCATGCTTTGAATTTTATGTTTATAGCTAGAGAATAAAATTTGACCAAACAGCGTAATCTTGGCAGATCATTAGATAGGTAAAGTGAATAAAAGGAGCTCATTAGTTTAATGTGCACCCTTGGATGATATAAGGTTAGAATTAGATAGTCTATTTTGTAAAGAAAAGAAAAGATTGATAAATGTTTGCTAGCCTAAACGCACCCAAATAAAGTGAAGAAAAAATGGTAGGATGAGTAAGTGGGTAAGGAGTAGAAAGGTTGCAGAAATGTCATGTGATTATACAAATACACTTATGTCATCATATTAAATGCAATTTTCAAAAGTGCATGAGTAGAGGACAAAATAAAAACAATGGTTTACAATATGATTCACTTAACACCCCCTCATTCATTTTAACCCCTATGACACTTACTAACTTCCCTTTCACAATAAAAATATTAATACCTATAGTTCTTTAAGTCAAAGAGGCTCAAAGAATTTCTTTGACTTTTGTTGGGACTGCACCCTCGGCTTGATGACTTAAGAAGGAAAGGTGTTAAAATTCCCTCATAAATCATTCATCTCCCTCAAAAAACCCCTTTTCCTAAGGTTAAAGTCTCTTGCCTAGGAAAACCCCTTTATAAACATGTTTTATGTGCAAAACCCACCAAATACATTTATCCTAAGTACTAAGTATGTGCAAAACACACAACATTTCATATACCTAAGTGCAATAACCCTTCCGCTCATTTCACCGCATATTAACTTTTAACTTTATTATTTAAAAATCCCAAAAAACCCATTGTACCAGATATATTTAACTCCCTTACATAAATTAACCCCACCCCTTAGTTTATTTATAAACTATATTACTACCTCTAATCCTGTAAAAAACATTACAACCCTGCCCTCAGTCCCTAATCCCTCATTACAGTCTGGCCTGATCCCCTAAACCTGGATTAGTCCTTAAACTAATCTCGAGACCACCACAATTAAATCCCTAGGCCCCCCATTAAATCCCATCATTCACCCCCATGCAACTCCTGTCTCCTGATCATCGTTGATTGTCCCTCCTCCACATCCAATGCCCAACAAGCATATCGGGTTGGCCCAACATCCGCCCTTTAACCACCCGATAGAATGGTTTTCCTCCCGGCCCCCGACGCTATGTGTCAAGCAATGAGTGGAATCGGATGGCCCCTCCTGAATACCACCCGCACCACAAAATCGGTGTGATGGGCCTTCTAAACCACTTCCCCCTTCAACCAAAAATCGCCACTGTTCATAAATTAAGAAACCCGCCAAAATAACGTTGTACTTATGAAAGCCCCATTATCCCTTTTTCTGCTCTTACCACGCATTCTCTTTGAAAACTCAGAAAAGCCATTATGACCCCCGTAAATAGGAAATTCACTCACAGACCTCCACCATTGCTCCACAAACACTGCGGACAGCCCAACTCATCCATCAATCTGTACCAGAACAGTACGAACCTCTGTAGCCTCCATCTGTGACCAGTTACAATCAATTCATCTAGTTCTAGGTATTTAACCATGGAAAACCAACTCAATTGTCAAACTCCAGTGATTCGCCCTCATAAAAAGGTTAATTAAGGAAATAATATCGAATTCACTTTGATTTTTTAACACTTTGAGCTATAAGCATTCTGCAAAACCTTTGTTGCCCTAAAAACCCTAAATCACCCCCCACCCTCAAGTCTACAAGAACTGAGTATGGCAACCCCAATTGCAATGGATGTAAGGCCCATCTCCACACCTCACTTAGACCTGGACCACCTTCTTTTAGTTGATAAATATTTCCAAATAAAGGATACTACTACCCTAGAGCCCTTGCTCAAAGTCCATTACCAAAGTAGGGACAGGTACCTCAACCATGCTAATGAGATTGGCCTTTGGGAGTCAAATTTTCCCAAGCACCATTTCCCCCAAGTCCACATTTTCCTAGAGATTGTCCACTACTTTCATGCCAATTACATCCCTAGTCATAGAGAAGTCATGTCCCCAAACCAAATTATACTTTGCACCATAACTGTTGAGTCCATAAACGAAATGTTGCAGCTCCAACCAGGGTCAAACCTAACTCCCCTCTCAATGGGAGACCTATTGGGTACCCCAAGCTGAGTTCTAAAAAATTAGCCCAATTATTCCAAACCTTCATCAGAGAAGAGAAACACATCCCCAAGGACTCCCCTCCATATTTATCAGTCATTTTCTCTCCATGGGGCCAGAATATTGTAGCCATGATATCATGTGTGTTGGGCTACACCACTAGTGAATACATTGATGAAATAATCCTTTCCTTCATGTCCATCTACACTCAAGGGCAGCCTCCTACTGTCATTTATGACTATGCCTAATTTATAGCTAATAGGATGCATGAGCAACTCCTTAGAATGAAAAATGAAAGAGTTTTCAAGTATTCCTCAGTCTTATACCATTTGTTCTTATATTACCAACCTGATAAGTTCCCATTCACCCTTCAAAAGTTGGACACCAAAGGTCAGCCCAGGTTAGTCATTTTTTGGACCCCATTGATCCACCAATACCATTCTCCATACTCTTACTCTAATTTCAACTTATTTGGACATCCAATCATGGAAATGTTGACTAGAATCCCTCCTCCTAGAATAAATCCAAAAATAAAGAGAGTCCTTCAATTGTCTAAGCAAACCAAAGTGGGTGACTAGTACCTTTACTAGAACCATACAAAAATCAGGATATATGGATGCATGCTTGCACCATATAAGTTGCCAAGATACCTCCCCATGAGGTTGTTTGCCCTACAATATTATAGACAAATCATCAATGCGGATGAAGTCAACTTCGTCAATGCCAAGAATAAGGCTTATTTCATGATAAAATACCAACTAGGCCCCTTCATATGCAACTCTAGGGAGGCTAGCAAAGAGGAAGATTTGATATTACACAACACAAAGTTCCAAAGAAGTTTTGTTTGGAGATATGATCCTTTGGAATTCATCACAAAGAAGAGACAAAAGTTCAAGCTAGGACCTTTCATTCACCATCCCATACCTAAAATAGAAACATATGAAAATCAAACAGAATGGGTGGAAGGTACCCTAGTAGACCAAGACAACACTAGAGCAGACATAGAGAATGCTTTAATTGATTTAAAAAAGTAGCTTGGTGACAGCTCTTTTCTGTAGGTACCAGAAGAAACAAAATGAACCATGAGTACCCCTCCATTCATATAGACTCCTCAGGATGAGGAGACTATCCCAAAAAGAAACAGAGAAGGGGCTTCCACTTGAGGAATGGCCACCTCTTATTTACAGCAGGAATCAAATAAGGGGCAAAGGCTAAATCCAGCCTCTGAGCAGGAATATACTGAACACTCAGCTGAGGTTACAAATATAGAAGAAGAAAGAAGTAGGCCTACCACTCCATCTGAATGCATGAAATAGCCTTCCATATCACAAACTCAGATGTTGGAGAGATAGCTTAGTGCTGAAGTGTCTTCCTTTAAAATGCTTGCTGACAAAGATCAAGATATGAAAGAAAGATACAAGGAAATCAAAGTCAGAAATGAGAAGATTATGACCCAAACATATGCACAATATCTAAAGCTGACTCCCACCAATCAAACAAGGCTAATGTCAACCTTTGACATTAAAGAGGGAAAGCTACAAATGACTTCTGTTAAACCCATGGCTTAGCAACCCAAGACAACATCATATTTTAAGAAGGTAGATTTTGAAGTGTTGGCAAGAGATATTCATCCCATAGACCAGATTGAACTACACAAACAAGCTGGAGAGATGATATACTCCACCCTGATAGGTAAAGCCATAACTTCCCATCAGCTACAAAACTCTCTGAACAACATCTCAGCATAATTTCAGTTAGAGAAGGCCTCCTCACAGGCCAAGGATACAAGGATCAAGTCCTCAGAGACCTTAATGATTGAATTGGGACACGATCCCAAGGATATAAAAGCTACAAAGAATCTTATTAAGAAGAAAAATGATGATATTGCTGCACTTAAGAGGAAATTGAAAATACTCCAGCAGCATCATCCTCAAATTCTAGAAGTCATAGAGAATCAAACCAAACATGAGGAGTTGATGGACTTGGTCCTGAAGCTAAATTATCAACTTAAGGAGATAGAAAAGGAGTTGGACGCTTTAATTCAATTGAAGCAAAGCGACTTGGCCACAACTTCCAAGGTTGTCATCCCAATAGTGTCTACAATAGTTCCTTCTACATTGGCAGCATCACTAGCACCCATTGCTCCACCTGCCACAGAATTGCCAGTAACAGCAAAATCTACAACAACAACAGGTGCACAAGTAGAAAAAGTAACAAAATTGATTAAAGGCATGGAAGAGATGTCTATCCAGGCTACAAAGATGAAAAGGCTAAAGGAAAAGGTGGTAAGTTTCGAAACTGACTACCAACTTGCCCAACTCAGGCAAAGAGAAGAAGCACAAAAGGCCCAGAGAATGGGTGAGAGAATCAAAATCCTAGAGAAGGATTTAACACTGGAGAAACCACTTAGAAAACCAAGGAAATACTGTGGGCCAATATCATTGACTCTGTCAATGATATTTGGCCATCGATCCAAGTTATTTTGGAACAAATGGAGCTAGTAAAGGTAGTTACAGAAGCTATCTAGAAAGTAAAAGAGGAATTTGGAGATAAGCTTGAGGATGCAAATAGGGTCATCCACTTCCTAAACAACAATAATAGATATGAGCTCCATGAGCTAAATATAGAAGATAGGACTGAGACCATTTTGGAAATAAGGAAGGTCCTTTCCAAAAGGAACCTTATGCTTAACTTAGAGGAAAAGTGCTGCAATATGCCGATAGCCATCGATAGGTTCATGTATAAATTCCAGATTTTGAGGGAAAAAGGTTTTCCCAGTCCTATGGTTATCAACAACCAGCTCATGACACAGTTGCACTATAGTGACAGACTCAAAAATTTGGCCAAGGAACAAGCCAGCTCTTCATCCATAAAAGCATTCCCAACAGGCCAAGTGTTATATGAGACATTTGAAAACTTGTTTTTCCTGGAACATGAGGTCAAACATTTATTCCTCACCAAGCCAAATTTTTCCAAGTATACTGAAGTTGATGAGGTGTTATGAAACTAGCTGACAAAAAGATAGAAAATATAGTTGAACGCCTTAGAAATCAACCTCTTCGAGGGGACAACCTCCTTTACATTACACAAATGAACAATTCTTCCATGATTAAAATGACAAAACCTCCTTTCTATATATAGGAGTTTAACGAGTCACAATATAACCCAGCGAACCTAACAATAATAATATAAAGCCACAAAAATAACAATAGAGTGATTCTATGGGGCACAGTAATAATAATATGGGGACAATAGGGGCACAACAATATTAATAAGGGATACAACTACAATAGTAATGAGGTAATCACTAGTATTATAGGACCTAACATGCCCCTCTCCTTCAAAAAAGTGTTGTCCTCAGTGCTTGAGTAGTTCTGGATGCTTCTGTATAAAATTCTCATCCTCCCATGTGGAATCTTCCGTGGATAAGTTCTTCCACTTGATGAGATACTCCGAAATTGATCGATTTCATAGCTATTGAGTTCTTGTTTCTGTGACTGCTTCTGGTTCCAATATAATTTTTCCTTCCTCACCAAGTTCTAGCAATATTGTTTGAACTAGGAGCTTGTCACCTATAACCTTATTTAAACATGAAACATGGAAAACTGGGTGCATTCAAGAAGCTACACGAAGCTCCAATTTGTATTCCATCGTACCAATATTTTGCAACACCTTGTACGGACCATAATACTTTGGTGATAATTTATTATCCTTCTTAGCTTGCTTGAGGGACATTTGTTTATATGATTGTAGCCATAGGAATACCCAATAACCTACATCAAAACTTATTTCACTGTGATGTTGATCTACCTGTTGTTTCATTCTATTTTGTGCCAACACGAGGTTATCCTTTAAGAGTTGGAGGACTTGTTGTTGATGTTCGATGTGATGTTCCACTGATTGAACCTTAGAATTTTCTCTTAAATATGATGTGATGGATGGTTGTTGATACCCATAAAGTGCCATAAATGGGGTCATTTTTGTTGTTGTATGAAGGAAGTGTTATACCACCATTCAGCCAGAGGCAACCATTTGACCCATTGTGTCTGTTTATCAGATACAAAGCAACGAAGATATCCTTCCAAACATTTGTTTACTATCTCAGTTTTACCATCAGATTGAGGATGGTAAGATGAACTATGAGCTAACTGAGTACCACGACAAGAAAATAATTCTGTCCAAAAATTTCCAGTGAAAATGGTATCTCTGTCACTTACAATAATCTTTGGGTTTCCATGTAGCTTTTGAATTGTTTCCATAAATGCATTAGAAATTGTACTGGCTTTAATGGATGTGATAATGCACAAAAGTGTGCATACTTGGTAAGTCTGTCAACTACCACCATGATGACACTCTTTCCCTCAGACTTGGGTAAACCTGTGATAATATCCATTGAAACCTCCTCCCAACGTGGCTTGGAATGGATAAAGGTTGTAATAGACCTGGTGTCTTAATTGTTTCAACTTTATTTTGTTGGCAAACCAAACATTCCGCTACAAACTTTTGAATATCTGATTTAAGGCCATCCCAAAAAAAAACCTTCTTAACCCTGTGGTAAGTTTTTAAAAATCCTGAGTGCCCTCCTAAGGGAGAAGTGTACATTTCCATAAGAATCTTTTGTTTTAGCTGGGAATTCTTATAGAGGTAT
>APFE030960398.1:54858-71512 GCA_000404065.3 Pinus taeda
GGGCTTGGGTGGTTCATGAGACATATCTTCATATCTTCATAGTTCATTGAGAACTGAATAGCTTGAGAGCTAATTATTCTTGTATTGTGAAGAGGATTTCCACTTGATTGATATACATGGTTGGGGTTTTAGGTTGGTGCTTACCCCTGGATATATCTTGTGTTATGTGTGATTAATTCTCTTGATCAGTTATGCATGTTTCTACTTGATGTTGCTCATGATTTTGATTATGCTTTCGCTTAATGTTTTGTAGAAGTAGAACAAGTATTATGCTTTAGGACATTGCATATATCAGTTTGTTCTACAGGTAAAATTTCTATAATTTGTATAATATATTCTCCTTTAGGAAATCAGCCAACTTTTCTTCTGTTGCTACATTAATTGCCTTGGTTTCAGCCCACTTAGTCAAATAAGTGCACACAATGATGTGTTATTTTTTCTTTGAAGGAGGGTTGATAGGCCCAATGAAGTCCATGCCCCACTTGTCAAATGGCTTGAAAGTCACTTGAGGTTGTAGGGGCATTTCATCTCCTGGAGTAGGCTTTCCCATCCTCTGGCATGGATCACACTGACTAATATACTTTTTCACATCCTAATGAAGAGTAAGCCAATAAAATCTTGCTTGCAATACTTTGAATGTCGTCCTCTTTGCTGCAAAGTGACCTCCACAAGGCCCATCATGATAGGTCAGAAGGATGTCAAAGACTTCCTGTTCCCTTACACACCTTCTCAAGATTTGATCTGGGCTAAGTTTGAATAGATTTCCCCTAATCCAAGTGAAGGGGGGTGCTTTTCTAGACTATCTTTCTCTTTTCTTTAGAGGGCAAGTTTGGTGGGAACTGTGCTGATACCAAATAGTTTTTTATATCAGCAAACCCTGGGGAGAGAACTGAAATAGAAAACAAATGCTCATCTGGTAACTAGTCATCCACCATTCCTTCTTCACTTGTAGGCAGATTCATTCTAGATAGAAGGTTAGCAACAACATTTTCCTTGTCAGGCTTATCAACAATAGTTAGATCAAACTGTTGTAATAAAAGCAACCATCTTATAATTCTAGCATTTACAGATAGTTTGTTCATTAAATATTTGATTGCAGCATGATCAGTATGCACAAATGTTTGATAGCCTATAATGTAATGCCTAAATTTGTTTAATGCATGCACAACAGCCAGGAGTTCCTTTTCGGCCACAGTATAATTCAGCTCAGCCTTTGATAGGTTCTTACCGATAAAATAGATGGCATAGGGCAACTTCTCCTCTTCCTGACCTAAGGCTACTCCTGTGGCTTTGTGTGAGGCATCAACATGAATAAAAGGAAGGGCCCGGTTTGGGCCTCTAAGGATTGGTGCAGTGGTTAACTTACCCTTTAGAATTTCTAAGGCCTCTTGATAGCTCTTTGACCATATAAACCCAGGCCAACAATCTGAACAAAGGAGAGGCCAACTTGCTAAAGTCCTTTATGAACCTTCGGTAGTATCCAGCTAACCCTAAGAAACTCCTGACATCTCTCTGCTTTTGTGAAGGTGGGACCCTTTGGATGATTGCTATTTTTTTTAGGTCCACCTGTAGTCCTTGCTGAGATATTAAATGACCTAGCACAATCCCTTCAGTCATTAAGAATTCACATTTTTCTGGATTGAGAGATAGATTTATTTCAATGCATTTGTGTAATACTTTGCCTAGGTTAGTCAGGGCTTCTTAAAAATCACAACCATAAGGTGTAAAGTCATCCATATAGATTTCCACTACATCATGTACTAATTCAGCAAAAATACTTAAGATTGCCCTCTGGAAAGTGGCAGGAGCTTTGCATAGGCCAAAAGGAAGGACCCTATAGGCAAAAGTACCCCAAGAACAGGTGAATGTAGTCTTATCCTAGTCTTCTAGGTAGATCTGGATTTGGTTGTACCCACTGAATCCATCTAGGAATGAAAAAAACTTCTTCGCTACCAGGCCATCTAGCACTTAGTCAATGAAGGGTAGGAGAAAATGATCCTTCTTTGTGGCTTTGTTCAACTCCCTATAATCAACACAAATCCTCCACTTACCATTTTTCTTGGGAACCAACACTAAAGGATAGACCCACTCACTGTCTGAGATAGGGTAAATGAATCTTGCATCTAGCAGTTTTTGCATTTCTTCTTTGACTATGTCTTTAAGAGTTGGATTCATCATCCTTTGTGGTTTCCTAACTGTCTTGCAACCTTATTTGATGTATATGTGGTGAGTACACACTGAGGGGTGTACTCCCTTCATTTCCTTATAACTCCAAGCGAAGGCTTCTAGGTTCTCTCTCAACATGTTGCATAGCTTTTCCTCTTCTAAAACAGAAAGAGATGGATTAATTTTCAAAGTTTTCTCTGGGCTGAATTCTATGGTTTTGACATGGAGTGGGTTGGAACTGGCCAAGCATAAGTCAAATGGATGATTTTCCTGGGTTTCCCTTACTTCTTCTTCCAATGGTAATGAACTAGGAGTTGTATTTTGGAGCAGGTGGTCAATTAAGTCATCCTCATCTTGCTATCCTCCTCCTACGGTTTCTTCCAAAACATAAATTTGGGAAAAATAAACATCATCTTCTTCCTCCTCCTCCAACCATAAAGGTAAATCATGCTCTAAAGAAGGTTGAGAAGGAGGGAATAGGACTAATTTTTTGGACTTATGCCCATTCTTGATGGTCATATTCCCAGCTCTACAACTAATGTAAGCATCAGTTGTGGCCAACCATGGCCTCCCAAGGATGAGAGGGTAACCAGTAAGCTTAGCCTTAGGCTGGAGAACTAGGAAATCTGTAGGGTACTCCCAAGAGTCAATGGAGACCATCACATCCTCCACAATTCACTCAAGGGTGAATGTGGAACGGTCTACAAGTTACAGAACTATTGTGGTCTTCCTCAATAACCCTTGGAGGTTGAGCTTGAGCATGGTGTCCTTGGTCATCACATTAATGGCAGCCCCAAGATCAATCAAAGTGTGTTGGACAATGATGCCATTGAGGTGAACATCTACTATAGGGCTTCCAGGGTCCAAATATTTTGGACATATTACCTTCCCCAACATTAAGTCAGACAACTGCCCATTGACATTAATGGTAGGGGCATCCCTTTTTCTTCTTCCTGTATGCATGAAGCACTTCTCCTTAATCAACTTATTGTAAATAGGAACAACTTTGATTGCATGGAGAAGGGGGATCTTTACACATATATTTCTCAATTCTCCCAGAAGTTCAGTTTCTTTTGGGGTAGGCTAGAGTGGTTGGGCTAATCTCTCAGGAAAGGGTGGGTTTACTTTAAGTTTTCTTTCCTCTCTTTCTTCCTCAACCTCCCCATGTGGAGAGGGAGGTTGGTTATCAGGGAGAAGCCTCTGAGATCTTAGGTTGATCTCCTGGATTTCTACAACATAAGCTAGGTATGATGTCTCTCCACTGTATGCTTATTGAGCCTGCCTATTGTTTGGGTTCAGATTTGGCTGGGTACGAATCTGGGGTTGCTTGGGTGGAGCAGAGTGTAGGAACTGTGGTTGGATAGGTGGTGGAGGAAATAGGGCTAGAACATTGTTGAATTGGGGCCTCCACCGCTAGTGTGGGGTATTCCACTGATGTTGTGGCTGAACATAAGGTTGAAATGATTGGCTGGCTGGCTGGGATTGATACTGAGAAGCATAGGACCAAGGAGGGGGTGTAGACCAGGAAGGATGAATAGCAGGTCCCCAAGAAGGTATATTTGTGGTTTGGTTGGAGTTCTAATATGCATGGGATGACCCTTGCATACCCTACTGGTATGGTCTAGGCCTAGGAGGTCTCCTTTGGTTGATGTAGCAAAGTTGCTCAATGACACCTTAAGCTCCTTGATATACATATTTAAGTCCAGGTAAAGAAGGGCACTTGTTTGTGGAGTGGTTTTCTTCATAGGCTGAGAAAATCTTAATACAGTTCAATGGACATTCATTCCTAGGATGCCTCCTAGTGCATCTAGGACAAGATATGGCCAAGACTCTCTACTTCCTCTTGCTTCCTTTTGATGTTCATGGTGTCTAATTGCAAGGCAAGGGTTTGCAGCATATCACTTTTGAAATCTTCCAGCATATTTCCAATTTCACCTTTGATGGATAAGTTGGAGGATGATGTATTGGCCATAGGTTGACTACCCCTACCCTTTCTCCTAGCTTCCCTAGAATGGTTTGTAAAGATAATATTAGTATCCTCATAGGGTAATTGGTAGACATATTCTCCTACTATCGTATGTAAGGTATCCAAAAGATCCTCCCTTACTCCTCTAAGCAGGACCAACTTTAGTGACTCAGGGTCAAGTGTGCACCTGGCCCTTTTGTAACTGAGTTGGAACCTTTCTTCATAGTCTTCTAAGGATTCATCCTGGCCTATGGTCATCCTGAAAATCTATTCTTTAGTATCCTTTGACATACAGTAGCCCCTATATTTGTTATTAAAAGTTTGTTGCATCTGAGCCCAAGTTGTGATGCTATCTCTAGGTAAACCCATGAACCAGTGCAATGCTACATCCTTGAGGGTAGATGGAAACAGTTTTAACTTTTTCTTATCATCTGTAGAGCCATAGATTCGGCATATAACAACAAAATCAAATAGGAAAATTTCAGGGTCCTCTATGGTCAGGCCATGGAAATGAGGTAGAGCAGAGGAGCTTATATTCTTCGTCTTAGTTTCCCCATTGGTCTCCCTGATGGGGAAGGCACCCTCAATTCTCTCTCTATCTCCTCTGTCATTTCTGTTTTTAGCCATTGGTTCAACAAGAATGGGTTCTTCCTCTTCTTATTCCCCTATAGGTTCCTCAAATAGGTAAGGTTTCTCACCTAAAGGGTCTTCCAATTCACCATCACTGAAGAAGAGAGAAGGTTGACTGTTGGTTGCAGTGGGGGTATTTGACAAGAATTTCCCTGAATTGTCCCTATTCCTACGAGGCATGAAAGGAAATGTTTTTGGGTTGGTTTTTGTAAGATTTTCTTTAAATCTAGAAAGTTCTTACAGAATGAAAATGAAAGCAACTAATGAAAAATGAAAGAAAGGAAGCTACTAGATTACTTTTGCATAAATAAACTAATGGAATAAAATTGAAGACTAGAAGTAGAAGAAAAGAAAGTTGGAGACTAGAAAATAGAAGAAGTAATTACTTCTACTTAGACACCTCCCCGGCAACGACACCAAAAAGTGATGAGCCTAGGTATTGCAACAAGAATCCTGCAACTCCCAAGGCTACCAACTTTACTTATCAACCCAGGGTTCATACAAACTTGGAGGTGACAGTGTTATATGCACAAGTAAAAGTGAAGGTACTGCCTGTTGTCACTACTCATCTAGCAAGAGACCCCAGGGGTTCCAAGCAAGACTTCTGTAGGGTTAGAAGAATCTTAACTCTTTGATGGAAGAAGAGAAAATCTATCCTAAGGGAGAGCTACTTCTACTGAAGTATTGAAGAAAACAACATGTAATGCTAAATCACACCATACCCTAGCTAACTAGTTAAACATCTATGCCTAAATAAAATTTCTAAATCAACACTAACCTAATGCTAATTATTTAAGTTGCAAAAGCAAAGAGCATCAAAAATATACTAAGGTGTAAGCAAAGAACTAAACTAACTCGGATTTCAAGCAGAAGAGCAGTCAGAGGACGAAATCAGTGAAAGGAGGATGTGAGGGAGCAACAATGCATAAGAACTGTTGGATCAGTCAGGTGAAAGGCAAATGAATAGTGGAGATCAGATCACAAGAGGTTACGTAGATAGATGGGTGAACAGGGTTAACTAACAAGATGAACAGTGGAGATCTTATCGTGAAGGCTTAATTGAATAAATAGATGAATGGGGTTAATGAATAGGATGAATGACGGAGATCGTATTGCAAAGGGTTAAAAGAGTGGATGGACAAACAAGGTTAACAAGAGAAATGAACAACTAATATCTTATCATGCAGGTGAAGTCAACAGATGGACAACGGAGATCGTATCGTGGGAAAAAGAAACATGCAAAAATGATGGGGCGGGTTTCTAAGGTAGTAAGTAGTTTCTCATGTGCCCTTCAAGCTGTAAGATGTATTTTGAAATTTCACACGATTAGCCTTACTGCGTGACATGTAGCATAAGAAAACCAATTTTCTTGCATGCTCTCGGGTGGATAACGGTCATGCAAGAATCCACGTGAGATTGTACGATAGTCGTTGGATGAGGCAGGGCTAATCAACGGTGGAGATTAGCCAAGCTAGTTGGTGATCGGGTGAAGTGATAGTTGTCGGATTAGGAAAGGCAGATCGACGGTGGGGACTTAAAGTTCATAAAGTAAGTGGTGGACTCCACGTGAGGCAACAGTTAGAGAAAATAATGAATCGGATGGTAATTGTGAAGGTTTTTTGGTGATCAGACGACAAGTAAGCGATGCGTGAGGAACGTGCTTAAGGCGGTTTCAAATGAAAATGAAAGAGAAAGATAATGAAGGTGAAAAAATAGCTGCATCAACAATGAACTCCATAGCTCAGGCGAGAACCAGAAACCTATGTTTTTGGGCTTGCTGAAGGGTCCCTTCCTCAACTCATGTTCCCAGAGGGAGGAGATGAGGCCGAGACACCTGCATACAACCTGATAGTGATATTTTTCCTCTAGCTAACCTGCTAATTAAAAACCACAAATGGAAGTAAACTACAACAAATGCATCTACTGAAGCAAATGAACAGGAAAACCATGAATAATCTATGCTATGTTGTTGTAATAAAAGTGCAACTACTTAAGCAAATAAACAGTGAAAACCATAAGGCTACTTAAGGAAATGATTAGAAAACCATGAAACTACTTAAGCAAATAAAGAAAACAGAACTCTATGCTACTTAAACAAATGAACAATGAAAACTAGGAAACTATGGTAGCATACATGTACAGTAAATAGGAGCTTTGGCTACTTGGGTCAGGCCCTAACCCAAGAGCTTCGGCTCTCGAAGTTAACTCCAAGCTGGCTTAAACAAAACTCGTTCTTATTATAAAAACCATGGATTACAGAATAAACTGTCACTCTCTTGCAGCTTAGAAATAAAACAGAGTTTTTACAATAGAAGTCTAAATCCTACTGAGGTCCTAAGCCTCTCTATTTATACATCTAAAGTCTCTAACGACTTCCTTCCCATTAGGGAGGCTTGGCTCTCCACTCAAGATAAAATGGTTTCTGTCCCTTTCACTTGCTTGGTTGTCTTTTAGTATTCAAAGTGATGGTTGTTTGCACTTCAAGCTGATGGAGGAATATTTGAATGGAGGGGTAGTAAATTAGGAGGATTTACCTCCTATAATTACTCTCCCTTGTCCCATTCGAGTTTTTACCAAGGTCTTTGCCATAATTCCTATATTTTATCCTTTATACCTGCATTTCTCCTTGCTTTTATCTTGTATTCCTTCATTACATGCACATGAGACCACAAAGCCAAATATCCAACTCTAACTCATTTTGTAAACAAAATATAATAAAAAATATGCAATAAGTTATGACAATAGTTGGTTTGACTAAGCTAGGAGGTGAATTAAGGCCAATTAAGGCCCATATAATTACTCAATGATGAGTCTAATCAACAAGAAACCTTAATGCTAACATACTACAAGCATTAATCCTTGTTACAAGTGTAATACATGATATTCCAAGATTTTCTAAATAGCTAACATTACACCAACTATCAATTTCTAAGAGACAAAGTAGTTTCCTTAACAAAGACCCTTTCATTCATTTACATAGGCTAAGGGAGAGACAAAAAATAAACATGGAATAAGTCAATAAGCAACCTTGATCTATTTCATTAAACAAAACCCTAGATGGAGAAATCCTCAAAGCAAGGTATTGGGCATGTTTTGTATTCTTTGTAGGTTCCCAAAGTAAACAGGGTATAGAGGGTTTGTTAACCACCCCCCCGTTAAAAAAAAGGGGAACAAAAGGACTTGGGGTGATGGGGGTAGCACCCCTAAAAGAACTTATTGGTTTGTTTTAGGTCCTTTTTTTTGTCATGTTGGCTGCTTTTCCTGGTTAATGGTTTCTAGTGTATGTCTTTGTGTATTGTGTGCATACGTCATTGTTATTCTTAATTTTTTTATTATATTAGTATTATTTTTCTTGCATAGGTTTATTAAATTCTTCTTGTGATATCAAAGTGAGGTTATTAGCTTTAAGGGAATACCGTTTTTCTAAGGTTCAACTAATTTTGTAAAGAGAAAGTATTTCTTGGGTCTGTGATAAATATATGCTTGAGTGGAGGCTTTGTGTAGTGAAACATATGTAAAGAAAATGGAAAACATTTCAATAATAGAAATAAAGGAAATTTAGTCACCAAATATTTGAGTTGTAGATAGAAAATAATGAGTTTTTGTGATTCCACATACAAATCTTACTAGTATGTTGAAAAAAAATTGGGAAAAGTTGGAAAGAAAAGCAAGAGTACACTAAATTTTCCTCTCTAATATGGTGTTTTCAAATGTCTCCATAGAAGATGCCATAAAGAGGTTGTGAGAAAATATTGGGAGTATCAATCAATGTCTCTTATAAACAAGTTGTTTCTTTGAAATAAATGCATCATCTTAGGATGGAAGGTGGTGACTCCCTAATAGATAATCTAAAGGCCTTCAATACTATGGTAAATCAAATTGTTTCTATGATATCAAGATGGAGGAAGAAGATAAGTGCATTATATTATTATGTTATCTACTAGACTCTTAGGATAATTCATTGGTATCAATTGGAAGTACCACTCATTTTGTATTAAAGTTTGAAGATGCAATCACATCCTTGTTATCAAAGGAAATGAGGAGAAATTACATGGGGTGTGGCCAGGGATTTTGATCTATAAGAGGTCAATCCCAAGAGAGAAAAAACAATTCATGGAAGGACATATCTAAATCTATAGGTAGAACGTATTATCCAATACAATATTCAAGAAAATGCTTGAAATGTGGTAAAGTTTTGTGTTATCAGAAAGATTGCATATCTAAGAATGTTTTTTTTGTGTAAGTCAGATAGATATATTATAAAAAAAATATAGTACAAAAAATCTACTGTTGCAGATCGAGACCTGAGGCAGACAGGTCAACAAACACAAGACACCAGCACTAAGATATCAAGATACTATAAAGTTCAAAATGCTAACCGCACACCACGCAGGGTGGCATGGCCATTTATCTACTACGCATAGCGTTAACACAAACTAACCTTGAACTGCGCCACTGTAACGAGAAAAAATTCAGGATATGATTGAGTTACAGTCCAAGAAGTCCACCTAAATAGTCAGCAAAAACAAAAGAGATAGAACAGACAGCCTCGACTTACTGCGGGGGCATCCCGAACCTGATTGCAATATCCAATCCCTGTTCCAGGACGTGCTTGTCCACTCTTTCCTGCAGGGAACGATAATTATGAATTTCCTTCGGCGATTCCTGCTGCTTACCATCAGAGCTCGGGGGAGCCAGACTCAGCGTCTGCCGAAGAAGTTTAATAAGCAGGGTTAACTTTTTGTTGACAGTTTCCGCAACATCATGCATTGCCGAAATTTTGTTGTCTAACGCCTCACATATCTCATACAGACCTTTCAGTTGGGCTTCAGAGATGAGGTTCTCCCCTTGAGAATGTTGGTTCCCTTCATCCCTGGATTCCAGAGCTCTCGCCAATAGGGTCTTAATCGTCCAACTCTCCACTTGAGTGTGCACGAATTGCATAGCTCACCTGGAGGTAGTGCCCGGGTCCATCAACCAGTCGACCTCCCTTGCTATGTCCTCCTCTATGCGCGGTCGTTCCTCCTCCTTAACTACAGCTTCCATATCAGCAATCCGTTGTTTGTTTCTCATTGTCGATCGGGTCTCATACATGCTCCTTGCAGTATGAAGCTCCTGGTTTGCATTTATGCTTCGAAAGCTTCCAGTATCCATGTTGCCCTGGTTATCCGTCTCTTGATGACCAGCTTGGAACCAAGAACAATAGAAACCCAGAGTAATACCCTTAGAAAGAGTAATGGAATCGTTGCTCCAACTATTTGTTAAATAGCCTTTCGCCTTGAGGTCTCCCATGATGAGCCTCACCTCCCGAAATGTCGTGGGAGTACTATCATCATCGTTCCTGTAGATGGCCATGAATGCTACGTGATACCTCCAGATCTGAAAATAAATATTGCTTATACCTTGAATGTATTCGTGCCAAAAGTCCATCCTGCTGAAGAGGCAGCTGCAGTAGTCCCTTCGATATATCAAATTGTAGATATAATCTTTGTGCACCTTCTGTTGCCATAAATGCTGTCACCGAACTTGTCCTTTTGCCCTGTGCCAACTTTCACCTCTCATATCGTCTCCCGAGTGTTCCATTTTGAGGTGCCATAATATTCTAACGTTTCCCGGTTAAGCCCGGTTTAAATTGCCCAAGTCCTCTCTTGCCAGCTGTGAGCATCTCTCCTTAAGGCTCAGACTATCCACTTGCTGCCAACAGCTGTCCCATCCCCTGTCTTGATTTTCAATGTTGTAGTTTGCCAAGTAATCAGCCAGCCCATTTGCCTTACGCCTCACCATTTGAAAGACTAATCCTTTCATTTCGCCAATTAACTGTGCAATGTTCTCCGTCACCTTGGCTAGCCTCCAGTGTCTCATAGCTTTGCAAGCCTGAGTGCCTCCCTGAATTTTCTTTGCGACTGATATGGCCAGGGACGAGTCACCTTCCACCACTGCATTGCTATTCTGTAAACTCTTTAGAATTCTCAACCCTTGTTCTAATGCCGCGAACTCCATCTCATTGTTCGTGCCTTCTCCCAACACCCTGCAGTAAATATGCACAATTTCTCCTTCCTGGGTTCTAATAACACTGCCTATGCCATCTCTTCCGGGGTTGCCTCTGGAGGCACCATCAAAATTCAACTTCAGACCTCCCTCTGGCGGGCAATTCCATCTGTTTACCTCCGAATTTGGTTGTTGCTGGTGTCTCGACGTCGTTATGTTGTGGCTGGCTTCCAGTTGAAAGCACTTCAAGATATGTAAGTCCCGAGCTGATGGATTCTCATTGGGATCCACCTTGCATTTTGTCTGAATTAATTGTTTAATATTTGTTAGTATAGTTACTTTTGAATGCTCAGTATTTCTGTGTTCATCCTGAAATACCCTCCTGTTGCGCTCTTTCCATATTGTCCACAATAAGAAGCCTGGCATGGATTTCCAGATGTTATTGACTCTCTAGTTTTTGGAAAAATTGTTTTGCCAGTTTAGAATCGTATTTCAGATGGAATCTCTGTCACAGTCTGATTTTCATAGAATTCCCTCCATCCAGTTCCATAAATGGTTAGCCCATTCACAAGAATTAAATAGGTGGTTTATAGTTTCTTCTTCTCCTAAGCACATTGGGCATCTGGATGGTCCACCGAACCCTTTTCTGCGCAGATTGTCCCAAGTCAGGGTTTTGTTCCATATTAGTAGCCATAGGAATGTTTTAATTTTCGGCCAAAAAAGGCTATCCCACACTTTGTTGCACCAGGGCATTGCTTCCTCCTATTCTACCTTTACTATCATTTCCCTTGCTTCTTTTACTGAGAAATTTCCATTTCCTATCATACCCCATCTTAGCTGATCATCTTCCTCTATTTTCCTTATCTTTCTTTTAAGAATTTGACTGTTGAGTTGTTTTGTGCTTTCATTTCCCTCAATGTTGTTGTTAATGTTGAGATGTATCCACTCTCTCCAGCTTGCATTTCTGCTGCTTTGATCCCAGTAATGGCAGACTCTGTTTCTGCCTTCATTCTGGCAGATCTGTTTGAGATAGCTTAGCTCTGGGGTGTCCAATTTTGGGATTTGTTGCCATGCATCTTCCCAAAACAGGGCCAACCTTCCATTGCGTATTTCCCAGAAGCTATTTTCCTGCACTAGTCTACGGTTTTGTCTTGCAAGATTCCATATGGCCGAGCCCTCTGGAACATCCTGCAATCTTATGAGATCCTGATGATTGCAGTTTGGGATGTATTTGTATTTCCAATGTCTGGCCCATGGCAGATTGGGCTCTTTAATCCATCTCCACCATAGCTTTGCACCGCAAGTCATGTTGACGACTGACAGATCCACTAGATTTAGTCCCCCCATATATTTCGGCTTGTATAATTTGTTCCAGGCTACGAGCACCCATTTTCTCTTGTCCCCATTCCCCTTGGGAGCCGGTAGCATGGATAATAAGTATTGCGGTATAGCCTGTAACACAACCTTGGTGAGGATTAATCTTCTAGCAAAGTTGAGCGCCCTATGCGTCCAGTGTTTGCATCTATTTTCCATGTTGGCTATGATCTTTTCCCAGTGCACTTTCTACCAAGGTCAGAGAGTAAGGGGAGCTTCTAAATATCTCGAAGGTAACCCGCCTATCCGGAAACCTAGAAGTTGAGAAAGGTGAGCCTGAATAGCATGATGAGTGTTGAAGAAGAAAATCGTAGATTTGGAGAAATTGATTTCCATTCCTTAGGCTCTGCTGAAGAGATCTAAGATTCCCTTGAATGCCAAGGCCTCTTTCACTATGGGGTTGTCGTGTAACATAGTATCATCCACAAACTGCTGATGGGTGGTAGCAGGGATAGACGGGATTGGTTGAAGACCCTTAATTACCCCTTCAGCTTTCTTTTTGGCTATGATTCTGTTAAGACCCTCCATGAGGATAACGAATAGGAAAGGGGATCGAGGATCACCCTGTCTTATTCCTCGCGAGGGTGAGAATGGTTCAGAGGGGGCTCCATTAACTAAGATCGAGAACCTTGATGATTTTATGAGGGCAAGAATCCAGTTAACCCAATGCTTGCAGAATCCAAAAGCGTCCAGAATAGCTTTAAGGTAATTCCAGCTCACCTTGTCATAAGCTTTTGATAAATCAAGCTACATTAACATCCTTGCTTTTTTCCTTGAATGGAGAGTGTGAATCATCTCTTGAGCAAGAACAATATTGTTTAATATCTTCCTTCCCTCTACATAACCCGATTGCTCTTCAGATATGATGCCCGGAAGAATGGGCTTCAGCCTATTGGCAATAACTTTTGATATTATTTTATAGATGACATTGCAGAGAGAAATAGGTCTGAACTTTTTAGGAATGTTGGGTTCCTCTACCTTCGGAATTAGCGCTATGAAGGTCAAATTAATGGATTTGAGAATGGTTCCAGAGCGTCTGGAGTCCTCTACAACATCCCAAACATCTTGCTTCACAATATTCCAGCAAGCCTTGTAAAAATTGATTGTAAACCCATCCGGCCCAGGGGCTTTATCGTTTGGCATGCTTCTGACAGCTTCCTCCACCTCTTCCAATGTGATTTCCCTACTGAGGGCCCAGTTTTTCTCAGAGGTAACAGCTTTAGGAATGGCTTTTAGAAGTTCCCTAATGGCTTCCCCTCTATTTATCTGCGGTTCCTGTGCTATGGAGCTGAAATGAGATGAGAGCAACTCTGATATGTCATGGTGGTTTTTCACTGACTCCCCATTTCCATTTCTCATCTCAAGAATTTTTTTTGAACTTCTGTAATCTAGAGCAGATCTGTGAAAAAATTTTGTGTTTTGCTCTCCCTCTTTTAGCCACTGAATTCTTGACTTTTGCATCCAGAGAATTTCTTCCTGCCGACATCGACTGTGCCACTGTTGAGTTAGAGTTTTTTCCTGTTCTAGAGATTCCTCATTGTTTTGCCCGACTGCCCACTCTCTGTGAATTTGTTCCAACTTATCTTCTATAAGGGTTTTCTCCTTGAAGATATCTCCAAAAACTGTTATGTTCCACTCTTTTATCTTGTCTTTAATGAGTCTTAATTTCTTCTGCAGATTAAACATTTTGGATCCCTTACCTTCCAGAGGTTCTAACCACCAGTTCTCTACCAGCTGAAGGAAGTTGGGATGATCCAACCAAAATTTTTCAAATCTAAAAGGTTTATTCCTTGGTGTGCCCTGAACAGCAACTATGAGCGATATTGGCCAATGGTCCGACCCTCCACTAGGAAGGATGTCTGACTCTGCCAGGATACCATCCATTGTGATGCTCTCCGAAATCAAAAATCTGTCTAAGTGAGAGGCTATCATTCTATTTCCCCCTCTTCTATTATTCCATGTGAAATTGCCACTCTTGGTATAAATGTCTACCAATTTAGCGTTCTCAATGAAACTAGTGAAAGACTCCGCATCTCTGTTAAGTTTCCTTAGACTTCCTTTCTTCTCTTGAAGGGTTGTTATCATGTTGAAGTCACCCCCCAGAATACATTTGGACATTGGATGATTAATAATAAGTCTATTTAAGGAATTCAGAAAACTGATTTTATCTTCTATCTTCTGTGGTCCATAAACATTTACACAAAAATGATTCAAAATTACCTGTGGGTTGAGCTTCCACAGCAATGAAGTGCTTGTTCGCTTCTGCAGATAGTATTTGAATTTCTCTTGTGTCCCATAGTGTGGCTAGGCCTCCTTCTCTGCCCTTAATTTCAACTTCTAGAAAGTTTATGTGCCTTCCGATCTTCTTGGTAATCCTTGCCATACTGGAACTGCTACATTTGGTTTCCTGTAAGAACATGATTTCCGATCTATGTTTCTGGAATTTGCGTTTCAGTAGTTTGTGCTTTGCTTGGCTGTTTAGCCCTCTTACATTCCAATATATGATCATCATGACAAACTTGAGGTATTATTGAAAGGACGGGAAGGTGCTAAGAGCCTTCATCTTCCCTGAGTTGATCATTATCATTCCTAGCTCCTGCAAAGCTTCATTGCTTGTCTTTCGGCCCCTTTTCTTCTTTTGCCTTGAGCTTGATGAGTTCCATAGAAGACTCTTCGGGTGGAGACCATTACCTCTTGCGATACCTAGCTTCCTATGTTGCCTTTCTAGTTCTGCTTTCTGCCTTGCTGTAAACAGATCACTGATTTTTTTGATTTCTTCTTCCGATGCAGTTTCTATACCTTGATTTTTCCAGTTCTCCACTATGACAGGTAGATTCAACCCTTCCTGGGCTAAAGCTTCCTCCAGCTCAATGTCCTCTCTTCCTCCATCACTGGTTAGCATGTTTGTATCCTCCTCCGGCTCTTCTGGTCGCTCCCTCATTTGGATTTTGTTGTTGTTTTTGTCCTCTTCCTCTTCTTTCCTGGTTTGTTCCTCCTTGTCTCTTGGCTCCTTATCTGTTGCTTTGGTCTTCTGTGTCTCCTCTGAGTCTATCTCCAAGTCCAAGATTTCGAAGGTATTGTTGTTGTTGTTTCTATCTGTTCCTGCTTTGTATGCCCTTCTTCTGTTGGCTCTCTGCCTTGACTTCGGGGTTATAAAGTTGTCTTTGCCCTTATTTGCTTGTTCTGTTTTAGCTTCCTCCTCCTTCTTGTTCATAGGGCATTCCCTTATTAAATGTCCGTGTTCATGACATTTACGGCATCGAAACGGGATCTGCTCATAGTCTATTGCCTGAAAATAATTCTCATCCCTATACTCGAGCCATAGCCCCTCATACAGTGCTCCTGATACATCCATTTCCACGCATATTCTTGCATATGAGGTGTATTTCTTCTGCAATGTTGCCTCTGAGGCTTTGATGAAAGTCCCCAACTGATCTCCAATTTGTTTTAGAGCGTTCAGACCCCAATAGTCTATCGGGAGAGAGAACAAGCGGATCCACACTGGAACCTGAGTAAAAGATTCTTTCTCTGGAACGAAGTTTGGTTTCCATGGTCGCATGTATAGACCAGCTGAGGCCATGAAATACGGGCCTCCATCGAAAATCCTGTCCTTGTCTTCCAGGTTGTTAAACACAACTGTAAAGAAACCTTTGGCTCCCAAGTGTAGTTTAACATCTCCTCTGGGCTTCCAATGCTGTCTGATCCACTGACACAAGGCTCTTTCAGTTGGCCACATTCCCATGAACTTGCATATGACTGCATGTTCTGCCATGTGCTCTCTATAGGCTTGTATCTCTGGATCCGTTATCACAACTCTGAGACTTTAAGCTTTCCTTGGTTTACAAATACCGTTTGTTGTTGAGACTTTGTTGGGGTTCGAGCTTGTGTCCCCGTCCTTCTCTTTGTTCCCCCGCCTGCTGTCTGTGGGATCCCCGTCTGCTCCTGGTTGTTTTTCCTTGTTTCTTGTCAGATTTTGTCCTGAAGCGTTTCTGTCTTCATTATCTTCCAAACCCTCATCTTCTTTGCCTTTGATTATTGTATTGCTGCTTGTATCATTGTCTTCCACTTGTGTCTTCTCCTTGTTTTTCTCGCCGCTCTGCTTGAGCCTCTCATTCCCCGTGATTTTGACTCCCTCCTTTGCTTGCTGCCTTTGTTTTTGCATGATTATTTGTTTATAGGTGGGGGTCCCAATGGACCCCTCTGCACCCATCTGGACAGTCAGCTCTTGTCCCCTGCTTAACAGTGCTGCTATCCGTAATCTGTTCACTTCTAGCTCTGAAACAGTTACAGTTACTCAGAAACCCTCTTCCGCCATTATCCTGCTCTAAGCGAGATTTCTCTTCGGACCCTCCATTTACTCTGCAACTGCTCTGTAGTGCATGCAATATTCATCTAGATAGCAACATTAGTTAATTTTCAACGAATTAGGGCACAATTTTGCATGACCTAGAATCAACAATTCCATACATTAGACATAGAAATTCAACAAATTAGGGCACAATTTTGCATGACCTAGAATCAATAATTCCA
>APFE030960414.1:0-33981 GCA_000404065.3 Pinus taeda
AAATGGTGACCCTACCTAATGGGAAGACACTTCAAGGTAAAAACAGATCATGATAGTCTTAAATACTTTTTAGAACAAAGATTATCTTTAGAAGAGCAGCAAAAATGGGTCACAAAGATGTTTGGCTATGACTTTGAAATAATCTACAAAAAAGGGAAGCAAAATGTTGTGATATATGCACTCTCAAGAAAGGATGAGGATGTGGAAGCATTTCTTTGTGCCATTTCTATTATCCAACCAGATTGGATAAAAGAAGAAAAGGATGAATGGAAGAATGATGAGGAAGTGTGGGCACTCATTCAAAAGATACAACAAGATCCTAGTACATCTGATACATTTAGCTGGAAAAATGATTCATTATGGTACAAGGATTGGTTATACCTATTTAAGAATTCCCAACTCAAACAAAATATTCTTGGGGAATTGCACACCTCTCCCTTAGGAGGGCACTCATGATTTCTAAAATCCTACCACAGGGTTAAGAAGGATTTTTTTTTTGGATGGCCTTAAATTGGATATTCAAAAGTTTGTGGCGGAATGTTTGGTTTGCAAACAAAATAAAGTTGAAACAATTAAGACCCTGGGACTATTACAACCTTTATCCATTCAAAGCCAATGTTGGAAGGAGGTTTCAATGGATTTTATCACAGGTTTACCCAAGTCCGAAGGAAAAAGTGTTATCATGGTGGTAGTTAACAGACTTACCAAGTATGCACACTTTTGTGCATTATCTCATCCATTTAAAGTGAGTACAGTTTCTACTGCATTTATGGAAACAATTCAAAAGCTACATGGAAACCCAAAGATTATTGTAAGCGTCAGAGATCCCATTTTCACTGGAAATTTTTGGACAAAATTATTTTCTTGTCTTGGTACTCAGTTAGCCCATAGCCCATCTTATCATCCTCAATCTAATGGGAAAACTGAGATAGCAAACAAATGTTTGGAAGGATATCTTCATTGGTTTGTATCTGATAAACAGATAGAATGGGTCAAATGGTTGCCTCTAGCTAAATGGTGGTATAACACTTCCTTCCATACTGCAACAAAATGACCCCATTTATGGAACTTTATGGATATCATCCACCATGCATCACATCATATTTAAGAGAAAATTCTAAGGTTCAAGCAGTGGAAGATCACATCGAGCATCAATAACAAGTTCTCTAACTCTTAAAGGATAACCTCACCTTGCCATAAAATAGAATGAAACAACAGGCAGATCAACATCGCAGCGAAAGAAGTTTTGATGTAGGTGATTGGATATTCCTACAACTACAACCATATAAACAAATGTCACTCAATCGAGCTGAGAAGGATAATAAATTATCACCAAATTATTATGGTCCGTACAAGGTGTCGCAAAAGATAGGTACTATGGCATACAAATTGGAGCTTCCTGCAGCTTCCCAAGTGCACCCAGTTTTGCATGTTTCATGCTTAAATAAGGTTATAGGTGACAAGCTTCTAGTTCAAACAATATTGCCAGAACTTGATGAGGAAGGAAAAATCATATTAGAACCAAAAGCAGTCAAAGAAACAAGAACTTGACTGCTACGAAATCAATCAATTTCAGAGTATCTTATCAAGTGGAAGAACTTTCCCGTTGAAGATTTCACATGGGAGGATGAGAATTTTATACAGAAGCATCCAAGACTACTCAAGCGTTGAGGACAAAACTTTTTTAAAGGAGAGGGGCATGTTAGGTCCCTATAATACTAGTGATTCCCCCATTACTATTGTCGTTGTATCCCTTTGTTATTGTTGTGCCCCTATTTTCCCCATATTGTGATTGTGCCCCATAGAATCCCACTATTGTTATTTTTGTGCCTTTGTATTATTATTGTTAGGTCGGCTTTGGTTATATTTTGACCCCTTAGACTCCTATATATAGAAAGGAGGTTTTGTCATTTGAATCATCTAATAATTGTTCATTTGTTCAATGTAAAGGAGATTGCCCCCTCGAAGAGGCTTATTTCTAAGGCGTTGATCTATCTTTTTGTCAGTTGGTTTCATAACACTTAGTGGTAGAGGTTACCTATTCATGGACACCCTAACCTACCTATTCATAAATTCCTCCTCCTAACCTGCCATGACCTAAATTTCAGCCTCATGTCTTCTTCTTTTCCATATTTATGGCCTTACCTCAGGAGGATTCCACACTTTATCCCTTGTGATCACCAATTTTTATCAACCTATTAATGCACAATGAGCCTTGGTTTCCTCATTCCATCATCGTCATTTTATTGGCCTATCATTTTCTTTCACTTACTGTTTTACCGTTTCTTGGAGGTGTTGAAAATATTAGTGAGAAAAGGGTTCCTTGATTTATGCCTTAATTATAGAAGCCAAAACGAGTTCCTTATTGTGCATGACTTGAGTTCATAAAAATTAGGAGATTCCCTATAAATTAGGATGATTTCCTATAATTTAAGAATCATTCCCTAAAAGTTAGGATGGGTTAGGATGCAATTAACTTATGTGTTGAAATTGAATGTCGAGTACTTGATTTTCTAGTGTGAATTGATTGAGGAAAAACATAAGTGATTGAGTTTCAAGTGGTTGACTTGAAATAGGAAGAGTTGTAAGATAACTTAACTCATGCTAACCCAATCAATAACAAAATCATTCCTTAATTAGAAAACTCATTAATTTTAACCATTTAAGTTTCATTTAAAAGGCGGAACATAGGCACACGTTTAATAATTTTTTTGGTGAGCATGAGTTGGTGAGACCAAGCAATAGGAATCACGAGTTTGTGCATGGAGCTCGTGAGAGGAAGGGTGTGCAAGAGAAGCTTATACATAGGTTAGTAGAGGGAAGTAGAGATCAACAATCTTGTAAAGGTTTCAATCTTAGATCAAGCAGGAAAAACAAGTGTGTCTTTCAGATTGAAACTGTTGTATTTTGTAAGAGATAAATTTCTCAACTTTTGCTATCAATAAAATTATCGTCAAGTAAAGGGTTTTCCTAGTTGGGTTCCCTAAAAAATTCCATGATTTTGAATTGTGTGACTGCTTTTATTTATGTTCTTATTCCACTACATCTAGTAGATAAATTCTATGTTTATGTGAGAAGAAATTTTATTTTAGATTGCTCATATTAGCATATAAAAATTTCGTGGATTTTCTACATGGTATCAAAGAGTGGGAATAGAAAAGAAATCAACACAAGTTGAGGTCAAGAATGATAGGTTCTTGGATAGTGATATGAAGAAACCTAAGAATAGTAAGTCTATGGACTGTTAGTCGCTGATTTGGAAACCCTAGATCAATCAAAGAGTTTACTGTGTGTGGGAAGTTTTGGAGGCTTTGAAGAGAGTGATAATAGGGTTGATGTGTCAATGATAAAGGGGAGGATTTATCTGCCTTAGGAGAATTTTTTTGGAGTAGACAAAATATTGACAAGTGGGTAGTCCATGAATTCCTCATGTAGAGTGATCATTGAAGGACTAATGAGTTGCTAGGAGGCAGAGTTGTGGAGCCCTAATTCTGTGGGTTGAAGAAGGCTAAACCACTCATAAGAGGGTAGATCTAGAAGACCCAATGAGAAGACTTCTTAGTGGAGCTAGAGGCCTGTTAATGGATAGTGCTGTAAAAGCTACAACACCCTCCAAAATTTTGGTCTATGCTCAATTTTAGAGCCTTCCTTGGTCTTGTACATTTTTTCACAAAAACTAAGAAACATTTCTTGTATCTTTTTGGAATGTTTTGGTCTCATTTGTTACTTAGGAAAAATGTCACATTTTTGCATGTCGGTCATTGCATCAGGTTTAGAAGATAATTCTGGTGGTTTCAAGGGCCCATATTTGTGTTTATGAGTTGTCCTAACCATATAAACACTTCTCACACTCATTCAAAAAGTTTTGAGCACTGTCACACAAGTGTCTTCATGGTCATCATAAAGTGTATTTGTGTTGTCACACTTGTTGTAATTGGTCATAGAGCGTTCACACGCAAGAAAATGTATTTTTTATGGTTCATGGGTGATCTATTTTCTTGATTTGACAAGCTTTCTAAGTGTTATATCACAATCAAACCTTTATCAGTTCACACATCAGTCTCATGGGTCTAAAAATCAACCATTTTTTAAGACGTTTCTTGACCCAACAACTTGACCTCACCCAGCTTTCCTTGAATGTGCATTGCACAGTTCTAGTCCTCTATATGTGACCTTGACTTTTGATTATGTGCAATTCACAACTCCTTCCTCCCAGGACTACTGCACTGCGCAAATCTTGAGCCCTACGCCCAACCTTCCCCTCGAGAATTACACAATCCTCTCAGACAACATGGCCATAATTGCACATTGTGAAAGAACAAGCCCTATGATCTCCCCATATGCCTCTGAAATATGTAATCCCACAATCGAACAAACTCCCTTTCCTCTTCGAAATGCGTATAATTCTCCCACAGTTACCATCCCTTTAGCTTGTCCAATTGGGTTCCAAAACCATGCAGACTTGTCCCTCAACCTAGCCTGAACTGCACATTACCTAGTTTCATGCCTCAAACCTCAGCCCTGGCAACTAGAACTCCATAATTCACAAAAGCTCAACCTCCCTTGACATCGAAAATTGTGTAGTTGTATTTTCTAGTGTCCTTTCCCTCAACTTGAGTCCACTTCCTCTAGAAACTGCAGTCTTGTCCTTCAAGCCTCCTTGAACTGCACAATGTGTAGTATTGAATCTCAAGCTCTCCCCCTTAACTACTAGAACTATGCAATGTGTAGTCATTGAGCCCCTCTCCCCAGCCTATCACTTGTCCCTAGATGAGTTGATGGATCAGAATGCATCATCTTCAACTAGGGGGTTTTCGAGTTGATGTCATCTTGTCATGAGTGAATTGCAGACATGGGTATCTTATCATACGATGGTGGGATGATGAAAAAGGTTATGAAGGAGGAGAACATGAAAAATACATTCTTGTAGCTGAACATGCAATCTAATGTATCAAGGAAAATAAAAGGGACACCAAATCGTGACTACAACTCAAAACCATAGATCATTGAAGATTCTTATCACCTAGCCGTGAAGAGGTGGAAGACAAGGGCATTCTAACAAAAATATCATTCACAGTAGCAACAACGACTTGACATCACCACATCATTCAAATAGTTCATATCAGTAGTTCCATATCATGTCTTTTCATGAGTTGTTATATGACACATCGTCATTGTGGACCATGTATATTGTATTCATTGTAAATTGGAAGTCCAAAGGAAACATATGTAATATGGAGAGTCATGTCAGCTGAAAACTCATAGGAATTCAAAAAATCATGAGGGTATTCAAAGAGTCACAAGGATGGTACGCATCACCCCTTGGTTATATATACTCCCTCATTGTATGAGGAAAGGAATTTTCACCTTGGCTCCCCCCCTAAGGCATTAGAGAGATAAGCTAGTTTTTTAGGAGCGAGTGGTTCCAATGTTCCACTACTTGAGCTAGTGATTTACATTGTAAACATGTGTCTTGGAAATTTTACTTAATGACAGAAGCCTTCAAGGCCAACACATTCTTCATGCATGAATTATGAATGTTTGTAAAACTATTTTGCGGATTTTTGTATTTCATGTTTGCTTTCACATGTGCTAAGATAGTTGAACTATTTCAGTTATTTTAGTACTTAACTTATTGAGAATGTGTTGTAATGGTTTTTATTATTGTCCCATCCTTGTGGACTATCCTCTAGGATATTAGACATATCTTTCTTCATTTTTTGGTTGTAATGATTGTCACATATTCTGTGGATTATTCTGCTAGATGTGAGACGGATCCTTTTGGTTCACATGTGTCTCTTCTTGGGTGGTACTACTACATCTCACTTAGATGCTCAATTTTCTCCCCTCTTTGCTATAGAAGAACCTTAACACATTTACAATTGAACACTCAACAGGCACACCTCCTCTCTTTTTGAAGATACCATTGGATCCCTCTCTCAAGTTGACAGTTAGAGCTAAGGCATATCATTGAGATATATGTAAATTGGGTCAATATTCCGGATGGGGCTCCTACACCAAATGGTGTGAGGTCTAATTAGGAATTCACATCAGGGAGACCCCTTGGTTGAAATATTTCCTGCACCATAAATATTGGCGCTATAAGGAGGTCCATATGACAAGATGAGCCCATTGTATCTGGTTTGAATCTCTTATCTAAAATGGCGCATACACAAATATTACTCCCGGGGTGTTTCTCTAATTTTTCTATTTATCAATTTTCAATCCTCGATGAGCCTCTCGATCACTTGTCCCATTTAAAGTTTGATGGTGAGGATGGAACACCCATAGCCGAGCACATTTTTTATTTTCATAAATTTTGTGAATCTTACGAAATCGATGATGACGAATTTGCTTGTGCACTTTTCCTCCTCACCCTTGAAGGTTGTGTTAATCGATGGTTCCATACCTTTCCAACTAATTCCATCCATTCCCTTCATCAATTCCTCTTGAAGCTTCATCAAGCCTTTAATAGGTATAATTACCAAGATGTTTGTAAAAGAATCAATCTCTTAAGAATGAAGCCTAATGAATCAACTGAATATTTTTCTGGTTGACTCCTTCACCTTTATTGTGAAATTTTGGAATAAGACATGTATTAGGATTTTTTGAAACAATAATTTGAGTGCTTATTTATTATCTCTTTACATGGTGAACTCCCTCAACCCTTGTGAATCATGAGACACCACTAATTTCAGAGGAGGAATCTAGTACTCATTTGTGCTTTTTCCTCTTGTTTTTCTAGTCTCGATGTGGATTCCTCTGTGTGATAGCCATTTAAAGTTAAAAAATCTACAAATCAAATTCCTAATCCACCTTCTCATTCTTCTTCTTCTTTTCATGATTCAGATTCATTGGAGGAAATTCCAGAATGGCTCATGAAGCATACGGCGATGACTAACTCCTCCATTCGGCAAGATGTTGTCATTGTTCATATTTCTAGTCTCGAATATGATCTGGATTTCTTATATCGATTATCATATGGATGCCATGATTCTTTGTACCATGACCCGCTCAACCAATATGATCCACCAATTGGTATTTCACACTCTCTTGATTTTCACATTGCTGGTTCAAATTATGATCATATACAAGGAAGGCATTTTATACAGGAAAAGGAGCAGGAAGGTGAAGATGCTATAAATCTTTCTTATTTTTTTCAATATCCTCCAGGTTAAGATGACGTGCTTCCATTTTTTAGTGACTGTTAATATGCTAGTCTAAGTAGTGAATCAAATGCAACCAAATGTTTCAATCAATCTGTAGCCTTGGGAAACAATCACTCCAATGATGGTGATTTTATTGATGCATGCAATCACAAATGCCTAGGTGCATCAACCGATATTTTGTTTTCTCGTGAAGATTTTATTTTGGATCCAAAATCTGATTTAATTAAAGAATAATTACTTACCAAAACTTCCTCTTCATCTCACTATCCCTTGTGCTCTACTGTTTGCGATGCATCTACGTGTGATAGGTTTACTCCATGTTCTTCAAGTCCATCATCTGATGAGTTAGCTTCTCAATTAGAAAAATTGGGTGAGATTATCCATGATGCAAATGAAAACAATCAAATATTTGAGTACTCTTCCAAGCCCTCGTCATCTCTTCACTTGCATGAAGACAAATCTTCAAATCATCTTACTCATGAAAATTCCTCGATTCATTAATCTTTGAATTCACGATTAGTGGAACCTTTAGAATTGAGTAATATCTTTATTGAAGTTGAAGAATCCAGTTGAACCAGTGACAAATATGGCTTCCATATGGTGGGCAGTGGGCTTATTGAAATTGGTAGTAGGAGCTACCCTCACACCATGCACGATTTGGTATAATCTTCAAAATGTGATTTTACAATTTTAGAAGGTTCCGGGACCTGCCAAGGAATTGAGGCACTTCAAATTCCATTGATGGTTATGTCAGTATCTCATGACTTTCGTAAACTCCTAGAACTAAGTTAGATTTTGTTTCTCCTGCATGATCCTTCTCTTTGCATGGCTTCACTTGATGAAAGTTTCTTCTTGAGAAATATTTGGTACCTCAGATGTGATCTTTCAATATTCCAAGATTTTACTTCCGACCAAATTCATGAATCTTTTCTAGTTCATTCATCTTCATGAAAATCTCTCCCAGAAAATTCAGGTTTGGAGTGTGCATCTCTTATAAATTCATGGAATTGCGAAGTTGATTATTCCAAAGACCATATTTGGCTAAAGGAACCATATCTATTAGGTTCATTTCATGATGAGCACCTCCTGACTTTTCTTATGAGTATCATATAAAAAATCTTGCTATTCATCACACCCGAGATCCTCTTAAGTAATAATGAATGCATGAGATATCAAATGAATCAAGTTCTTCTCCGCCCACCATGTCCTCACTGGTTTCATGTATTTGTTGTGCTGACATCCCTTTTAAATTATTTTCATGATTAGAATTCTTGCACAGTTTATCACCAGTTTCAAGAAAAAGGTGTGTCACATTTGGCTTGCGAGGAACTTGATTCGATTGTTTAGAGCATTCATAGAACTGTTCAAATTGATTTATCTTCCTTCATTATAAACTAAGAATTTGATTTTTTAATCGACGCATCTGATCATTATTTTGTCTTTTATGACTGTAATTCATGTTATCATTTTCCCACCAGTGTATCCAATGGAATTTGTTTTACGTCCTTCGATCTTCAAAATTCAACATCTTGTTTTCATATTTTTGTCAAGTGATTGAGGCACTTTAGTCTCTACTGGTGGTTATGTCAGGTCCTCACCATCTCGACATGACTGCTGAATATGATCAGATCTATTTTCCCTCACATGATTCTCATTATAAGCACATGCCTCTAATTGAAAATCCATCTTTTCAAATATTTCGTGGCTTTCAAGAGGATCATCGTGTATTTTATGATCCAATCGTTGAATGGTTGGAGCAATCTTACTTGGCAAACTCCATTGCAATGAACAGGATTTAGCATTTTCTCATGCTCACTAAGCAAGATGACACAGTAGAAAGTGCATTTGGAAGAAGTCTTTGAGGTTTGTCTGATTATGTTTTCCATCGGAGAGGTAAGAATGTGATTTGGATGAAAGTAGTGGTTGTGACACATCTTTCTGCCGGCAAGAAATACCTTCAAATATTTTTGCAAGTTATACAAGTTTTAGTCTTTTATGTTGCACATTACTTTATATTTGTTTTAATTGTTATTATCTTTGTGGATGTAGGTCGAGAAAAACTACGATGGCTTCACTAGAAATTCCATTATACATGACCCCAACCTCCTAACTGTTAGTTTAGGAGTAGGATAGTTGCACCTTAGTTTCCTTCTCTTTCATCCATCCATTGTTGTCCTCTTCAATATCTCTTGTCTTTTCTTATTTTCTCTTGTATTATGCTTTGTTTTAGCTTCTTTTGTTCATCTTTTGATTTTGTTCCCTTGTTGTGTATTTTATTTCCTTCATTTTTTTTCTTTTGTTTTCTTTCTTGTTGCTCATCTCTTTTGTTTCCATCGTGTCAATAAGTGTTGTGCCTAGACATGTTGTGGATTCAAATTCTATGTGTGGTCGAACTATAAATATTATTGTGACACTTCAACATTTGGTTGACGTTTTTTTTGTCTTCCTTGTGTTTGTTACATATTTTGACCGATGAAGTTTCGACGAAAATATGATCCATCCATAAGGATATTTTTGGTCCAACCATGAACCCATGTATAGTCCGGAAACCTCATTCCTATACTTTGTTTTTCAGTTTTGGTGTCTGAAAGCTTATCCAACTAGTAGAAATAGAGAAGGGGATATAAAAGAGAAAAAATAAATCAGAGGTCTCTATATGATTTTCTGAAGGAAAAACCTCTTATGCTCTCAATAAGTCAGGATCCCTCTTCCGCCCCAAAATAAATAAGTGATAATGCACAATTCGCTTTAAACAAATAAATAAAGGTGAAATAAGAGAATGGCTTCCTGTGTAGATAGGTGAAATAAGCAAATCTGTTGGGGTATTGTCCAGGCTCACTGGCATCAAAGAAATTTTTGTGTTCCTGCATGACTCCATCGGGGTATTGTCTAGGCCTGCTCATAGCAGAGCAACACCAAAGATGAAAATTTGTACTATGAAAATCTTAAACTCACGAGCCACACTACCCTTTCCAACTTGAAACATTGTGATTATGTTGAATCTTATGTTTTGTTCAATCGAGAAGGTATAGAGGGGACCATTCCTATTTGTGGGGTAAGTGGGAAGGAAAAATTAATATGCATGATGAATCAATACTCCCCAAAGAACCAAGACCCTGCACAAAGAGTTAACTAAAATACAGAATATGGAACTATACCAATGTGTCACCAAGTATTGTAGCAGCTGCAACACCCTTCAAAATTTTGGCCTATGCTCAATTTAGAGCCTTCCTTAGTCTTGTACTTTGTTGTCTCAAACACTAAGACTCATTTCATGTATCTTTTTGGAGTAATTTGGTATTATTTCTTACTTAGGAAAAATTTCGTCTTTTGGCATGTCAGATGTTGCATCAAGTGTAAAAGATCATTCTGGTGGTTTCAAGGGTCCATTTATCTTTATGAGTTTTCCTAACCATATAAACACTTGTCGCACTCATTTACAAATGTTGAGAAATGTCACTCAAGTGTTGTCACGGTCGTCGTAAAGTGTATATGTGGTGTCACACTTGTGGCAATTGGTCATAGAGTGGTCACATGATGGAAAATGTATTATTTATGGGTCATGGCTGATCTATGTTCTTGAGTTGTCAATTATTCTAAGTTTTGGATCACAGTTGAACCTTTATCACTTCACACATCAATCTCACTGGTCTAACACTTAACCATTTTTTAAGATGCTTCCCGACCCAGCAACTTGACCTCACCTAGCCTGCCTAGACTGTGCATTACACAGTTCCACTCCTCTAGATGTGAACTTGAACTTTTATTCTACACATTGTGCAATTTCTGCGCCCCAAGACTATTGCACTATGCAAATCCTTAGCCAAAGACCTAGCCTTCCCCTCCAAAACTGCGTGATCCTCTCAAACATCATAGCCTTAACTGTGTATTGCACAAGAACAAGCCCCAAGATCTCTCCTAGAGCCTCCAAACTATGCAATAACACAATGGACCAACCTCCCTTTCCTCTCAAACTTGCGCATAATTCTCCCACAGCGACCATCCCTTCAGCTTGTCCCATTAGCTACCAAAATTGCATAGACTTGTCTCTCAACCCATTTTTAACTATGGATTTCATAGTTTTAGGCATCAAGCCTAAGCCCTGGCTACTGGAACTACGTAATGCAAGGAAACCCAACATCCCTTGAGATCCAAAACTACACAGTTTTTTTTCTAGTGCCATTTCCTTTAGCCTGACCCCATTGCCTCCAAAAAATGCATAGCCTTTTCCTTCAAGCTTCATTGAGCTACACACTGTGCAGCCTCAGAGATCAAGCTCTTCCCCCTAACTACTGGAACTACGCAATGCACATTCACTAAGCCCCTTCTCCTAGCTTATCACTTGCCTGAGGCTCAGTTGATGGATTAGAATGTGTCATCTTAGACTAGGGGTTTTTTGGGTTGATGTCGGCTCATCAATAGTGAATCACAGATATAGGTATCTTATCATACGATGGCGAGATGATAAAGAAGGGGATGAAGGAGTAGGACATGCAAAAGACATCCCTGTAGTTTAACATGCAAGTTGATCTATCAAGGCAAAGCAAAGGGACACCAGCTTGCAACTACAACTCAAGACTTGAAATCATTGAAGATTCCTATCGTTAATCCATGAGGAGGTGGAAGAAAATATCATTCTCAAGAAAAAATCATTCACAACAACAACAATGGATTTACATTTCCACACCATTCAAGCAGTTCATATCACTAGTTCCATGTCATGTCTTTTCATGAGTTGTCATATAACACATCATCATTGTGGACCATGTATATTGTATTCATTGTAAAGTAGAAGTCGAAAGGACACATATGTAATATGGAGAATCATGTAAGTTGAAAAGTCATAGGAAATAAAACATTCATGAGGGTATTCAAAGAGTCACAAGGAGGGGAAGCATCACCCCTTGGTTACATATCCCTCATTGTATGAGCAAAGGAATTTTCACCTTGGCTCCTCCCGCAAGGCATTATACAGATAAGCTAGTTATTTGAGGAGCAAGGAGTAGCTCCAATGTTCCACTACTGGAGCTAGTGATGTACATTGTAAAAATGCATCTTGGATATTTTACTTAATGAAAAGAGCCTTCAAGGCCAACACATTATTCATGCATGGATTATGAATGTTTGTAAGAATATTATATGATTTCGATTATTTTAGTAATTAACTTGTTGAGAATGTGCTTTCATGGTTTTTATTGTTGTCTCATCCTTGTGGACTATTCTGTAGCATATTAGTCATATCTTTCTTTATTTTTTGGTTGTAATGACTGTCGCATCCTTTATGGAATATTCTGATGGGTGTCAGATGGATCCTTTTGGTTCATGTGTGTCTCTTCTTGGGTGGTACTACTACCACTCACTTATAGGCTCACCTTTTTCCCCTCTCCACAGTAGAAGAAACTTGACACATTTACAACTTAACACTCACCAGGCACACCACCTTACCTTTTGAAGACACAATTGTATCCCTCTTTTGTGCTGACAGTTAGAGACAAAGCATATATTTGAGAAATATGGAAACTGGGTTGATATTCTAGATGGGGCTCCTACACCAAATAGCATGAGGTCTAATTGGGACTTCACATTGGGGAGAACCCTTGGTTTATGAATTTCTAGCACCATCAATAGGTAGACTAGTGAGCCAAATTTCAGTGACACAAAAGGAGTTGTGATCATTGACAGTGGTAGATTAAGGGCTCATTGAACATGGTGGGAAAGGACAGGTTCCACAGAAGAAATCAGGTAAGACTACTAGTTTAGAGTGAGCAATTATAACAATGGAGAACATGGTAATGTTGGAGATAGATCTAGGTGGACGAGGTTCTTCCAGGAACACCTATAGAAAAATGGTGATATAATTGCAATTGCTCAAGAAATTTAATATAAATAAAGAGACACAATTCTACTCTACTTTTCTATGGAAATTAATTCACAATTTAGAACAACATTCACAAACATGAATCAATTACATATATAAGTACATAGATTTATCTAGGCAAAACCAACTGGTAAAAACCCCTTAATCATGTTTACATTAATCACATGAATAGAGAATGTATTACAATTTCTAGCTCACTTCGAGATCAACTTGAAAGTGAATAACCTATCTCTCTAGTTAATGAGAAGCTCTGACCCAAACTTATTAAATTTTTTCCTCTACTTGAGCCCCTATTTCCTTGCACAAATCCTAAGGAATTAGGCCCCTATGTTTTAGGAATTTTTCTCTAATTGATTGCACAATTCCCAAGGTTGATCCTCTAACAACATGTAAGACTTGTACACTCAATACTAGTCTATAAATGATGTTACACTACCTTTGAATCTCCACCACAGTTGGGGAACTTGAATTCTTTACATGCACTAGTTATTTTTGGTTGATTTATCAGTTAAATGGATGATCATTGAGTTCGAAATAGTTTAACTAAATACAACTTGAAATAACTAGACTAGATTGCTACAAGTTAGCAATCACACATGAATAACTAAAATCCTAGCCCTCTAACTTGAATTTATTGAGCTAACTGAGTGACAAGAGCCATGTCACCTCAGTTAACTACCTCCAAGTTTTCTCCTGATGTCGAAATTTGAATTTTCTCAATTTGACCAAGGCAAAGTCAAATTAAGCCTTTCTTATTACACTTCACAACACTCCCTGTTAGCAATAAAGGGATTTTCAACCACCCCTATCATGCACCTGTGGAATTCAAACTTCCCTCTTGAAACATACTTTATCAATATTCCAACATATTGTTCCTATGTTCAAATGTATTGTAGCAACATTACCTACTTCCGCACATAGCCTCATAAATGATGACACTAGATATCTATATGTTTGGATCGATCGTGAAATACTAAATTCTCAGAAAGCTTAATCCAACTCTAATTATCAAAATATATCACAGTTGGATCCATCTCCTGAATAAACAATCACACAAGTATCTTTCTCATCTATATCACCTTGCATGCTTCTTGACTTGTAGTCATGTATTCAACTTCTTCCAAGTTGAGCACCACACACCTCTGCTTCCTTTTGTACCAAGGAATTGTTGTGGACCTGTTAGGTCCCTATACTACTAGTTTAACCCCTTATTGTTATTAGTGCAACCCCCTTATTATATTTTTGTGCCTATGTAGTCCCCATATTGTTATTATTGTGCCCCATAGAATCCCACTATTGTTATTGTTGTGCCCTTACATTATTATTGCTATGTCAGCTCTAATTACATTATGACCCCTTAGACTCCTATATATAGGAAGGAGGTCTTGTCATTTGTATCATCCAAGAATTGTTTATTTGTGTAATGTAAAGGAGGTTTCTCCCTCAAAGAGGCTTATTTCTAAGGTGTTGATCTATCTTATCTATCTTTTGTGAGCTAGTTTCATAACATTTGGTATCAAAGCTTTGGATTATAGGGTTTCGCTACTCCAAACAGGTCAGCATGGGATTTTTGCTATAACTTTTCCTCTACAAAGTTTCAGAAGGTAAAAGAAAACCCCATTTGAGCTGAAGTCGGTATGAACCTCGGGTCCCAAGTTCAGAGCTTGTTTTGCTATATTTTTGGATATATGATCTAAGGAAGTTAGGGTTTTTGAAAGCTCCAGAATTCCATCTCAAACAAGTCATCGTGCAATTTTCACTATCATTGTTTTTCTACAAAGTTTCAGACTCTGAAATTAAAAATCATTTCAGCCGGAACCTGGGTGAAGCTCAGGCCCAAATTTTAGATATTTTTTTCGCTTTATTTTCGTAGATACAATCCTATCTATTTAGAGTTTTTGTAGGCTCCCGAATTGCATCCCAAACAAGTGACCTTGGGAAAATCGTCATAAATTTCTCTCTAAGTATCAATTTGAAATTGTGTAAGATGTTACAGAAAGACGACGGCCTACAGTTTTCTGTATATCAGTTTCAGGTCCGAAGGTAGAAACAGGGACATGTGGCACTTCATACAAGTTTTCTCTACTGAAAACATATATAATTAGGCCATCTTGGGATATTGGGCGTAACTCTTTCTTGGAGAATCCAATCTTGATCAGACTTGCAGGGGTAGAAAGAGAACTCAGAGGGCTATCATAGGCTGAAATTTTAGAACCTAAAGATCCGAAATTACAGAGTTACAGTTGTTTCAAGATCAGGATCCTAAAATTAAGAAAAAGTGATATGAAGAAGTTTGATGGCAAGGATCCACTAAATTGGATACTACAGATGGAGAAACATTTTGATCTACATGAGGTGAAAATGTTACAAAAGGTAAGTATTACATCTTTATATTTAGAACCGAATCAATTTTTATGTTATAAAGGGCTTTGTTCTCGTAAACCACTTGTCATATGGTCAATTTTTACGGAGGAAATGATAGCACATTATGAGGATACAAAGAGAAACACCTTTTTTAGTCAATTGATAAATATCAAACAAAAGGGTTCAATGGTAGAGCACATTGAGGATTTCACAAATTGAATATAAGGGTAAATGATATTCTAGAGAAGCAGAGGATTGATGTCTTCATAGGGACATTAAAGGATAACATTTAACATGAGGTTTGTCTTTGGGAACCTGATTCATTGGAGAAGGCATTCAGGTTGGCAAGACAAATTGAAAGAAAAATTATGGAAAAAAAAAATCCTACCACTCACAATTATACAGATGGAAGTGTTGTTGCTTCTAGCCTTGCACAACCTACAAGGTTGACACCACAACAATTGGAAGAAAAAGGAGAAAATGACCTTTATTACAGTTGTGATAACAAAAACACTAAAAGTCACAAGTGTGCTGGGAAGAAATTATTTTACATTGATTGTGAAGAGGAGGAAGAAAAGGATCAAGAAACATCAAAAGAAGAGGATATACACTAGGAACCAACCTCAGAGAAAAAAGAAATGAATCCGACCATATCTTGTAATGCATTGGCAAGAATTAACACTCCTCAAACTCTCAATATAGAAGGACATATCAAGAAGAAAAAGGTTCAAGAAGTGAAAGATCACATTGAGAACTAAGAAATGAATCCGAGCATATATTGTAATTCATTGGCAGGAATTACCACTCCTCAAGCTCTCAAGATAGAAGGACATATCAAGAATAAAAAGGTTCAAGAAGTGAAAGATCACATCGAGCATCAAGAGATGAATCTGACCATATCTTGTAATGCATTGGCAAGAATTACCACTCCTCAAACTCTCAAGATAGAAGGACATATTAAGAAGAAAAAGGTTAAAGTAATGGAAGATCACATTGAGCATCATCAACAAGTTCTCCAACTTTTAAAGGATAACCCCACTTTGGTGCAAAATCGAATGAAACAATAGGCAGATCAACATTACAATGAAAGAATTTTTTATGTAGGTGATTGGTTATTTTTACGGCTACATCCATACAAACAAATGTATTTTTACAGCTAATAAGGATAATAAATTATCACCAATTTACTATTTTCCTTACAAGGTGATGCAAAATATTGGTACTATGGAATACAAATTAGAGCTTCTTGCATCTTCCTGAATTCCCCCAATTTTCCATGTTTCATGCTTAAAGAAGGTTATAGGTGACAAGATCCCAGTTCAAACAATATTTCTAGAACTTGAGGAGGAAGGAAAAATCATATTGGAACCTGAAGCAATCACAGAAACAAGAACCCGACAACTACAAAATCAATCAATTTCAAAGTATCTCATCAAGTGTAAGAACTTAGCCAATGAAGATTCCACATGGGAGGATGAGAATTTTATACAGAAGCATCCAGAACTACTCATGCATTGAGGACAACACTTTGTGAAGGAGAGGGGCATGTTAGGTCCCTCTACTACTAGTGTAACTCCTTATTGTTATTAGTGCAACCCCCCTATTATATTTTTGTGCCCATGTAGTCCTCATATTGTTATTATTGTGCCCCATAGAAGCCCACTAGTGTTATGGTTGTGCCCTTACATTATTATTGTTATGTCGGCTTTGATTACATTATGATCCCTTAGACTCCTATATATAGAAAGGAGGTCTTGTCATTTGTATCATCCAAGAATTTTTCATGTGTGTAATGTAAAGGAGGTTTCCCCCTTCAAGAGGCTTATTTCTAAGGCATTGATCTATCTTTTCTATATTTTGTAAGCTGGTTTCATAATAGGACCCAACATTGAAAATTCTGTTTGGATGGAATCCCTTCTTGATCAATATCTGTGAAGCCAGAAATTCACTCCCTCTATCTATTTGTACCATAATCCATATTGGGTAGTTCCTTTGAGGCATCGTAAAACATGTTTCACTACCTTCCAATACAATTTGGTTGGCCTATCCATAGCTTGTATCAGATGGTTGACTGCATAGAACATATTTTATTGTGTGTTCACAAGATACATTAGTGAACCCACTAGTATCCAGTAAATGGTAGTATCCACCTCTTCACTTGAAGAGGCATTCTCCTTACTCCAGTTGGTTTCTAGATGTGTCTTCATGGATTTACAACTCTCCATGTGAAATCTCTGTAGTATCTTAGTGACATAATTTCCTTGAGATACAAACAATTCCCCATCACCTTTCAATATTTCCAGCCTAAGGAATTAGTGCATGAGATCCATGTCTTTCATCTCAAATTCCCTTGCAAGGTCCTCGTTGCAAGAGCTAATCAACTGATCATCACTTGTTAATATTAAATCATCAATATATAAAATGATGATAAGCAATTTACCTTCTATGAAAATATGATAGAGGCTTTCATCCGCTTCACTTTTAGTGAACCCCTATCCAGTGAGATAACTATCGATCCAAGTGTACTAAGCTTAGGGTGCCTGTTTGAGATCGTATAATGCTTGCTTGAGTTTTCACACATGAGACTCCCAATCAAATATCTCAAAAACTTTTGGTTTCTCGATGTACACTTCCTCCTCAATAACACCATTGAGAAATGTTGTTTTTACATCCATCTATTGGATCTTCCACCCCATCTACATAATTAGTGCAAGAATTGATCTAATGGATGAATACCTTGCTACGGGAGCAAATATTTCCTCATAATCAATTTACATAACTTGATAAAATGTAGCTTTGGCCATAAATTTGACCTTGTACTTATCTATGTTGTCATTCATTGCATGCTTAACCTTGAATACCCATCTCAAACCCACAATTGATTTATCTAGTGGTCTTGGCACCACTTCCAAAACATTGTTCTTCATGATGGATTCATATTCTTCCACCATTGCATCAACCCAAATAAATTTCTCAAATACTTCCTCAAAATAAGATGGCTTAGTATCTACAAGCTCAATTATTAGAGCCATGTAGCCAGAGAAACTCTCAGATGACCTCCTTTTCCTGTGCCAATTTGAGGGAGACCCACATTCTCCCTCACATCCTACACAAATCTATCAGTTTCTTTGGTTATTCATGTACCTTCTCTAGATGGTTCTGCTTGATAAGATGTCTCCACTCTTCCTCCTCTTTGATCCTCAATTTGTAGTTGTTCCACAACTTCCTGAGGCTCCTTCTTTGGAGGTAAAATATCCTTTTTTGGTGGGATCTGAAGCTCCCTCTGAAGAGAGCACTACATCCCATTATCCTCATCAAACCTTACATCTGTTCATACAATTGTCATTTTGAGGGAAGGTAAGTACACACGATAATTGTGTGCTTTTTTTTGTAAGCCGGAAAAACTCCCAACTTTGATGTTCGCTGAAGCTTCTTCCTCAAATATTTGGAGACATGGAAATAAACAGAGGCTCCAAAAATTATGAAAGACACATCTGGCTGTCTCCCTGAGAGATATTCCTTCGTGTAATCATACCAAGAAACTAATGAGGACACCATTTTTGAAAGTAGACTGATGTGTTACATGCCTCTGCCCAAAAATGTAGTGGCAGACCTTGGTCATGTAGCATACCTCTCATAGCTCCCGAAATTCTCTTGTTCTTCCTCTCAGCAACCCCATTCTGTTGTGGGCTGTGGGGTGTTTTCATCTCTCTTCGAATGCCCTCTTTTGCACAAAAATCCTTGAATTCATTCAAAACATATTAACCTCCATTATCACTCCCTAAAGCCTTCACCTTCTTGTTAGTCTCTTTATCAATTAGTGCATTGAATTTTGAAAACTTTGAGAATGTCTCATCCTTCTTCCACATGAAGAAGATCCAACAATTTATTGAGAAATCATTAATAAAAATAACAAATTATTTATGTCTGGCATGAGAGGTTACCGAGAAAGGTCTACAAACATTAAAGTGGAATCTTTCCAAGACTGCACATGCTTTTCTATCTTGATCATGGAATGTGGATTTACATACTTACCCAAGGTACAACCCTTGAAAACATCCTACTAATCAAGTGATTCTTTAGGGAGGCTATTGGTTATTTGTTGCATAATTTGAATGGCACCGTGGTGCAAATGACCAAGTCTTATGTGCCAAAAATTACCAACATCACGACTCTGCACTTTCCCTGCCTTACTACTTTAACTTAATGAAACAAAATCTTCCATATCATGTTTATACAAGTTATTCACACAAATCATGATTTACTTCACCAATCCAGTGGCTATGTTCCTTAGAAAGGATTTACCTTTACTGAAGATTACATCATAACCATTGTCTTCCAAAATTGCTAGAGAGATGAGATTCTTATTTAGGCCTGGAACAAACATGACATATTGTAGGTGAAGAGGGGACACTGACTCCCTCTTAAAGGTTACTGTACCAATCCTAGTAGCATTATACCTTCTTCGTACCCAAGATCAATATGCATATGGAGATCTTTCTCCTCTAGGTCACTGGAAATCTCTCTACACCCTATCATGTGAAAAGAGGCATCTAATTACAAGTACCACACACTACCCATCACAATTTTGGCCATGCATGTGATAAGGGTGAAGTCTAGCTCAAACTATGGAGCCAATTATTCACCTGCTACTCCTCTTGAGTTCTTCTTGCTAGACATTTTGTGTCGACACTTTGTAGCATAGTGCCAGAATTCATGATAATTGAAGAGTTTTATTTTGGATGAGTCTTTCTTCTAAACCCCTTGGTTGTTTTTATATTTCTTCCCTTTCACCTTCTTTCCCTTTCCAACCAATGAAAATTTTTCTTCATCGTATCCCTTGGATGCAATTCCATCTCTGGTATTCCGGTTGATCTCTGCTTGTACCAAATCGGACCATAAGCATTCCCAATTCAGTAATTTCTCCCTCCCTTTCACCAAGTCTTGATAGTTATTCCATATTTTGGGAAGGTATAGATGAGCTAAGCTCACCAAGTCATCTTCTGAAACATTCACACCAACCCCTTCAAGCTTGTCCCGAAATTTTGTAAATCTGGTGAGATACTGTGAAATAATATCATTCTTCTGCATATTGATATTTCAAAGCTTGTCATTAAGGGCCAACTTTCTATGGTTATTTTTATTCTCAAATAGCTATGCTAGTTCCTTCGAAATTATGAAAGGATTTTGTTTCCCATGGATATTTGAGACAATTTGGTCTTGCACTCCCTCCAAGATTATTCTCCTCGCCTTGGCTACATCTTTCTTCCATTGGGATAGGTTTTGGGAATCATCTAATCTTGGTTTTTGAATGTCTGTCTTGACAGATTCCAACAATCATTTGTCATCAAACACTACCTCCATGTGATTCTTCCATGCAATGAAATTTGAGTTGCCTTCCAAGGCATATTCTAATCTCAGTCCGTTGAAGATCATTCTCCCAAAACTAAAGAGATTCTACTACATTGAAGCTACAAATTCGAACCTCCTGAGGAACAACTTTGAAATTACTATTCTAATGTGAATCCTCCTCTAATACAATGTCAAATGGTGATAGAATTGCAACTTCTCAAGAAATTTAATCGAAATCAAGGGAGAGAATTCTACTCTACTGCTTTGTGGAAATTAATTCGCAATTTAGAACAACATTCACAAACATGCGTCAATGACATACACAAGTACACTGATTTATCTATGTGAAACCAAATAGTAAAAAACCCTTAACCCTACTTGCATTAATAAGATGAATAGAGAATGTATTACAATTTATAGCTTGCTCTGAGCTCAACCTGCAAGTCTCTCTATTCAATGAGATGCTCAAACCCAGACTTAGTCAATTTCTACCTCTCCTTGAGCCCCTATTTCCTTGTGAAAATCCTGAGGAATTAGGCCCCTCTTTTTTAGGAATTTTCCTCCAATTTATTGTGAAATCCCTAAGGTTGATCTTATGACTGCATGAAACACTTTTACACTCAAGACTAGTCTACAGCTGATGTTTCACTGCCTTGGAATCTCCACCACAATTGGGGAAATCAAATTCTCTACATGCACTAGATATTTTTGGTTGATTGATAAGTTAACTGGATGATCACTAACTTAGACTACTATCACACTGCACAAATGACCTCTAATTAGTTCTATCAATAATTAGAATGAGTTTAACTGAATACAACTGGAAATCACTGAATTGAATTGCTACAAATTAGCAATCTCACATGCATAACTGAACTCCAAGCCCTCTAACTTGAATTTACTGAGCCAACTGAGTGACAAGAGTCATGCCACCTAAATTATATATCTCCAAGTTGTCTATTGATGTGGAAATTAAAATTTTCTAATTTTGACCAAGGCAAAGTCAAATTGAGCCTTTCTTGCTACATTTTTCAACAACACCTTCCTCACTAAGAGGGAGTTTTGAAAACATTAGTGAGAAAAGGGTTCCTTGATTTGTGCCTTAATCATAGGAGTGAGAACGAGTTCCTTCTTGTGCATGAATTGAGTTCCTAAAATTTAGGAGATTCCCTGTAAATTAGGACAAGTTCCTATAATTTAGGAATTAGTCCCTAACAATTAGGATAAGCGTTTGGTCTAAAATGCGGATGCAAATTAGAGTTTCATTTAATATCAATCAAGGTAAGTAAAATTTGAGGATCATCCAATATATATGGACTTAGAGACAAAATAAACTAAGCTAGGTGAAGAAATGCCAAAGCTCCCTTACAAGAGGTTTTTCATTGGGATCTCCAAAACCTATTTAGTTGTTTAACAAAATGAAATCTAAAGACATTGTGAAAAGTGTAAGAAATATTAAAGCTCCCTTACAGGAGACTGTCCATTCATATTTCTAACTTCTTAATCAATTAGCTAAGAAATGGGCATTTAAACATAATTCAAATTGATTACAGGAAATATTAAAGCTCTCTTACAAGAGACTATTCATTTATATTTCCAGCATCAAGATATTTAAGCTAGTGAAATTAAAAACATAAATGAAAGAAATATTATTATACCAAAACAAGTATGCAAGTGAGGCAATGGGGGCCTGCATAGCTCCACAAGCACGCTTAGAAAGAAGTCAAATGTAGAAGAAAAAACAATCCACTTTATTTATCGTCAATTGCAAATTGCAATTACAAGCTCCAAGTTATACATTCCAAGAGGTCCTAAACTCTACATTACAATGACTCTAAAATCTAAAATTACAATGAAGGACTAAGTTTATAAGTTCCAAAAATTAGGATTACAAAAAATTAAGATTAGAAATGAAGGAGATAACACTCCTATTTATACAAAAGCTATGATAACAAACTCATAAATGTAAATCCACTATTCCCTCCTTTGACTCACACGTTTTTCAACCAATGGTGACACATAACTCTATCCTCCATGATCTCCTCAAATTCGAATTTAAACACAAAGTGCCACATAGAGATGCCTTGGAAGCTTCCTTTGTACCTACACAAGTCAACAAACTGATTCTAATTGTTAGGTATAAGTATATGGAGATTATTTTCTAAAGTTTAACCATAAATTCTCTTAAAAACACTAAGAATTAATAATGTTTTGGAAAACACAAGGGTAACCCATATAATGATGAAAGTGAAGCTGATGTGGTGACATGGTGGTGGAATAGAGGTGAGAAAATGTGTGAATGGGGTGAAAGTGGATGTATTTTAAGGATAATTCCTAGGCCCAACAATGAGTTAGAGTGTAGTTAGCTGATATGTTAAAATTGAAAGTTGATTTATTGATTTTCTAGTGAGAGTTGATTGAGGAAAAACACAAGTGATTGAGTTTGAAGTGGTTGACTTGAAATAAGATGAGTTGCATGAGAAATTAACTCATTATAACTTAATCAATCACAAAATCATTCCTTAATTAGAAACCTCATTAATATTAACCATTCGAATTGCATTTAAAAGGTGTAATGAAGGCACAAGTTTAATCATTGTTTTAGTGAGCATGAGTTGGTGATACCAAGAAATAGGAAGCATGAGTTTGAGTGTGGAACTTGTGAGAGGAAGATTGTGCAAGAGAAGCTTATGCACATGTTGGTAGAGGGAAGCAGAGACAAACATTCTTACAAATTTTTCAAGCTTACATCAAGTAGGAAAGACAAGTGTGTCTTTTAGATTGAAACTATTGTATTTTGTAAGAGATCAATTGCTCAATTTTTGCTATCAATAAAATTCTCATGAAGTAGAGGGTTTTCCTAGTTGGGTACCATAAACAATTTTGTGTTTTTAAATTGTCTGATTGTGCTTTTATTTATGTTCGTATTCTGCTACATCTAGTAGAGAAATTTTGTGTTTATGTGAGAAGAAATTTTATTTCATATTTCTCATATTAGTAGATAATAATTTCATGGATTTTGTATAGGAGGAACCATTGCAATGAGTGGTTGTATTAGCCAACCTCTTGAACTTTCCATGTTTCGAGTAGTTCCACCATGACCGAAACCTATTTCTACCCTTTATACCACTCATTCCTCCAAGAGGAGTTTCCTTTAAGCTCTTTTCGGACTCCTTAATTAAGAAAATATTTTTGAGTGATCTTGTCTCCTTCACGCTCATTAATGTAATTGAAGGGACATCTATTTAGTATAATTTTAACCCTTTTCCAGATTGAGTAGACGTGTTACGTAAAATGATTACTTTAGTCCTTTATGGCTAGAAGGTTCTCCCTTGTATTGTTTTATCTCTTTTTCAGGCTCAGGAGGCTAACCTTATGAAAAAGGAACCTATTGGGCATAATTGTCTTCTCTTTTATAATCATTAAACCATGAAGGAGACTAAAAATAGAAATGAGAAGGGAAATTTTATTTTTGTTAGTCATCAAAATGGTAGCGTCAGTCACATTGCCCTTGAACAAGACACCTATTTGCATCATTATCTTACAGTTGAGTTTTATCTTGCCTAGGATCCATAACATAAGTATGAGTTTGTCTACTCCTCCAGCTGGTTACTCTTCAAGTCATATGGAGAATTCCTCAATGCCTCCTACATTATTATGTGATATCATATGGTTCTTATTAGACATGTTGCCTAGTCACTCTTATGTCATGCCATTATGTGTTCAAGGGAAGTCTCAGCCCGTGTCTACCATCTATAGTTTCTGTTTGACCATTTTGAGTCAGCCATCCCTGTGTCAATTGTACTTCTTCACTTCATGACTTCATCCATTCACTATATCATCTCGGTTTATTCCATGTCATTTGATGGGGGATAATTCAAGGTCCTCCTTTGACATATCTTCTCTTGTTGACTTTAGCTCATTATTTAGGAGCTTGATTTAGGAACCAGTAATACCTTGGAGCTTGTAGTCCTTAATGGTAGGTTTCCTCATGATCGACAGTGGATTTACATCATTAACTCTTGATTGTTCAGGTCCGTGAGTGTTCGACATCATCTTATTTATTCACACTTAGTGGACTGTAGTAGGTATCTTAGGATCCATTTTCATTACTAGTGGGTTCCCTCGTGTTAGTTAATGGTACACTTCATTGGCTAATAATCACATGGTTTCTACCATGCTCAACATTAACACATTTATTTACATGTCATAGATTCATACCATCAGGGTTATGCTAAAGACATTGGGTTAGGGAAATTTCACTCATACATGGCTCCCTTCCCATGTTGCATTGTAGTTATGTATAATTTATGTACTTTGAGGACTATTCTGGGACACTTCCTATATGTTATGTTTCTGTAGTCCTACTCATGTATACCGTGAAATAGATCCACACTTTGCTTGTGGCTATCATATTTTTTATTAGTCACACGAATCCACTGTGTATTATTCATGGCCATGTCCTAGGATTTCATATCATGGATCCACAGTGTATGATTGGCAACCATGTTTAATATCTCTTTATGACTGAGCATGGTTATGCCCACCTCAGGGATGTCCTTAGTAGAGTTGAGATTTAATCATGCGAGTTCCTTCGATCCAACTTCCTAGTCTTATCTCCTTCCCCCCATTTTGATCTTTGAGTTTATTTGTAATTTAGTTCAGCCATTGATCTCTCTTCTAACCTCTTGCATTAGCGAGCATCTATTATAACCCTATTTTCCACTCTATTATAGTGACAGAAACCCAAGATCAACTTACCTCAGTTGATGGCTAGAATGCATCCACTTTCACCTTTTCTTTTACTTATGAGACATTTATCCCATGTTAAAAGGGTGGAATTACATGATTGAGTTATTTATCATAATTATTTTGTCACAATTTTATAATTATGAGATAATAATTATTTCATAATTGAGATAATTGAGAAAAAACTCATAATTATGAAAAAGGTTTCTAGAGTTTTGTATTCCTAAGGAGATCAACTTGACCCACTTGTGCATGAGTTGGATAGGGTTCCATTATTGTAGAAGTTTTCTAACTTCTCAAGCCCCTAGGTGTCTATATACATTCTCCCAAGGGATATAATGAACCTATATAGTCTCACTAAGAGGAAAGAGGGGAAGGTCCAATATCCATATGATAACATGAGAGATCTGTTGTAATGGTAGAAGGAGACCATGCTACAAGCTTAAGGATATGATCTCATTTGTTGAAGGTATAAATGTTGTATAATTTCATTTTATGATCAATAAAAGTGAATGTCGCCTTCCTGTATATATGAGTTTATGATCAGATGTTCATGTTTATATTTGTTTGTTTATGATGATGGTACTCTCCAGAAGTCCATTTTTTTCTCTTTGTTTGGTGGTGCGTGTGTGTAGGTTCTAGATTTATTGTGGAGAATGATATCTCCTAGTTGGAGCAAGGAATCTCTGCATCAAATCTAACATTCGTCAATGATCTCTGAGGATAACAATTTTAATCTCAAACCCTACTTAGGAAACTGTATGCATGATCTGTAATTGAAAGCTAAAGGTGATACACAAATTGCAAGTGCAATTTTGTATGTGTTTTGGATAATGGATCAAGTTACTAAACACATAAACAAGTAATTTTTAAACACAATTAATAACCAAACATAGATAATAAACTATTTTAGAAACACATAACAACAAAACATGATAAAGGAGTTCACCCCTCTCCTAGGCTACGTCTCCTGGTATAGCTTCCAATGCAGGGCCTCTTTCATTATGCTCAAAAATATGTGTTTACATGAATTTTAAGTGCTCAGGATTCAAAACAAATGTCTCCAATGGATCTAGAACTGTCAAAAACCCCCATTTGGGTTCTTTTTGCACCTCACTTAGCCAAAAATTGAGAAATTTATGCTTGTTACAAGTTTTTCCCAAACTCCATAGCTAACCATCCTCCAATTTGATGGAAACCTAGCTTAAGCGCCCCAAACCCGAAACTGACATGCAAACCTGACCTACAATCTCATCGTACGAGCGAAATTGTCAGATAGTTAAATTGTCGTCTAACACCTAGTTCCAAAAAATTAGGGTCACCTGGGGGGCACATGCCTAGGCGTTGGGGCTAACTTCCTTCCCCCATCGGTCGAGCCCCCAATGACAAAATACATGGTCATATAACCACCCATATAACCTGGGTTCGTGGCAAATTATATGCGTGCCAAAACAATCCAACAAGCTTGGTCACATGGCAGGCCATAGGTTTTGGGGCTAGTCCCCACTACAAGTGACTAGTGCTAGGTGCCCTTGCCTCCGTGTTCCCATTCATATGAAGGTTTCATATGGACAGGGTTGGCCCCCCTCTTCTCTCCTCCACACACTTGGTTGTATGTTGGGTTATATGACCTCGAGAAGGCCCTAAGGGCTAGCCACTTTTCCAAACTCCATCATCGTTTCAAGTCATGGTCTGGTGCTTGTGTCGTGAGTGGTGACGACAGGACTAGGGCTGAGCCTTGGCCTATGGTCTCATCTCTGTATCCTTGTGGGCGTGATGACTAGGGTTGGGGCTTAGCGCCGACCCTATCCCAAATTGTGTCATTATTGATATTTAAATGTAACCCAAAGCCATAGGTTAATAAGAAAAAAGTGCATGGTGTGTTGGTATAGCCTATGGCTACTTGATGCTAGGTCATGGCTTTGAATCCAGTGGGATGCTTCGTCCCTCACCCAAAATTTTGATGTGTTGAAAGGAGGCCACATGGCAGCCAACGATTGGCCCATGTGGCCCTCCAACATTGGTCCACATAAATGAACCCTCAACCAATTAAATTGTGTCATTCACTAACCATTAAACAAGAAACACTTGTCAACATACCATTGAATGAATTGTACACATTCAACTACCCAATCACCTTCCTATTCAATATACAGACTATTGACTGGGCGTGCCTACAATCCAACTTGTAAAATTTTAGTTGTTTGGTAATTCGATAAGAACACGATATCAAGAGCATACGATATCGGTTTTGAGTGAAATGAGTTGCGATGGATTCAAGTCACCAAGATCTATGCATTGGTATAGGTTTCGAGCAGTTTTGAGCACTTTGAATTTTAAGCACTCAACTGATCCTTTGGATCACTCCTCCCCATTGGAAGCTTTTAGACCTCCAAAAGACTACTTTTAGTCAACAAATAGATGTGGGTACAGTTCCCTCACCCTTCCAACCTGAATCCATTTAGATTTTTTGGGATTTATGCCTTTGAGACCAACATGAAAGTACTCCACATTCCCTCGTTTTGAAGTTCTTGTCCTTCTATCAAGGATGGTATGTCGTTGCAATTCTTCAAGAAATTCTGGCGAGAAATCTTCTATTGAACGAATATGAACATGCCCTCCTTGATCATCGATCAAAGGAGGCTAATATAATCTCAAATTCTCGACATTAACAACTCCATACATTTGCATATAAGGAGGCAAATCCAAACAGAAGGCATTGTTACCAATATTTTATAGAATCTTAAAATGTCCATACTTTATTGGTTTCATATTTTTACCTTCTCCTTTAAGCCTCTCTTTGCTAATGTAAAGCCAAACTTCATCTCCAACTTGAAAACTATGGTCAACACGATGTCTATCATGCCTTGTCTTGTACTTGGCTTGGCTCTTTTCCAATTGTTCTTGAACCATTTGATGCACGAATTGAACATTCTCAATGAATCACTTGGCCTTATCAATGTCACTATGACCTTCAATAGCAACATCCTTCCCAAAGATTAAAATAGAAAGGATATTTTGGCATGTAACCAAAGTATGCCTCAAATGGGGATGCTTGAGTTGATAAATGCTTTGCATGGTTATAAGCATGTTGAATGTAGTGTAAGTGTTCATCCCAAATCTTAGGATGTTTGTTGCAATAATCACGAAGAAGATGCACTGTCATTTTTTTCACCACTTCTATATTACCATCGATTTGTGGAGGGAATGTTGTGCTCTTTTTCAACTTGGTGTCCATGAGTGTCCATAATCTTGACTGAAATTTCCTGACAAATCGATTATCTCGATCAGAAATAATGGATTTGGGCAACCCAAAATGTACCCATACATGTTGAAAGAACATTTTTGCAGTCTTTTTAGTTGTAACCTACTTCTTACAAGGAATCAAAATACACATCTTTCTGAAACAATCCACCACAACATAAAGATAATCATGATTTTTTAGACATAGGCAGTCCTCCTACAAAGTCCATACGAACAATTTCCCAAGGATGGGAAGGGACTTGAAGTGGAGTATAAAATCCTAACTTTATATTGTTGGCTTACTTTTACCACATAAATAACATCCTCTTACATATCGTGATACAATTTCATTCATTCTAGGCCAATAACAGTACCTTTATAACTGTGTCATCGTCTTGCCTACACTGAAATGGGCAACGATAAGAGAAGTATGCACTTCCCTTATGATGCTGACTCTTTCACCCTGTGGAATGCATATCTTGCCAATATTGTACAAAATTTTATCATGCACATGGTAATCCAATTTCTCTACTTGGTTTCCTTGACACAAATTTTCATATACATATTTATAGTCATCATCTAAAGCATATTCTTCAACATAGCTCTCATGAACGATAGAATTATGCTTACGAATAACAGGAGCACTAACAATTGGTCTAGAAATCACGTCACCAACCTTGTTATAGATACCTTTCTTATACCTTATCACCAAGTGGAATTTCTGCAAGAAACCCATCCATCTGAAGTGCCTCGCTTGTTATAGCTTAGTTTTTTATTGCAAGTATTGCAATGTTTGATGATCAATGTGAATGATAGTTTCCTTTCCCATCAAATAGTGTTTTCCTTTCTTCACATTTGCACCAATGCATACAGTTCCTTTTCATATGTATGATAGTTAACTACTACACCAAAAAAAGGTTCCAGAATGGTAACATATGGGCTTACCATGTTGCACCAAGACCACTCCCATGGCATAGTCACCTACATCTATTTGTATCTCAAATAGTTGTCTTAAATAAGGAAGTGCAAGAACTGGATCTGTACTAATTCTATCCTTCAGTGCATCGAAATATTTTTCCTGCTTTCCTCCCCATTGAAAATTTTTCTTTATGCTTGTCAAGGCATGTAATGGAGTTGCAATTGAAGAGAAGTTAGAAATAAACTTTCTCCAATATTGGGTTGCTCCCAAAAAGCTTCTAACATCGATTACACTATTGGGCTTGGGGAAATATACAATGACTTTTACCTTTGAGGGATCTATCTTCAATTCACCCCCTTCATAATATGTCCAAAAACACTAATGAGGTCTTTCGAAACTCACATTTAGACATCTTTAAAAACAATTTTTCTTTCACAAGACATCTAAGACTTGTTTCACATGCCTGACATGTTCTTCACGAGATTTGATGAATATCAATATGTCATCTAAGTAGACAATTACACAATCATCAAGACAATTCCTTAAGACATCATTTATAATTCACATGAATGTTGCAGGATCATTACAAATCCCAAATGGCATAACCAACCATTCAAACAAACCTTAATTTGTTTTGAAAGTTGTCTTCCGTGCATCTTCTTCAACAATCCTAATATGATGATAACCAATTCTCAAGTCCAACTTAGTGAAATATACAACATGTTTCAATTGATCAAGCAAATCATCAATTTGAGGAAGAGGGTAATAATTCTTTACCGTAATCTTGTTCAAGGCTCTGAAATCTACAAAAATGTGTCACATACCATCTTTCTTTGGTACTAAAACAATTGGTGACCCACATGGTGATGTGCTTGGTCTGATGACCCCTTTGTCAAGCAACTCTTGGATTTGTCCTTTTATTTCTGCATTCTCCATGACTGACATCCTGTACATGCCAATGTTTGGAAGAGGATAATCTTGCTGCAATTGGATCTCATGTTGGATACCTCTTTTAGGAGGCAATCCTTTGGGCTCCTAAAACATCTCATTATATGTGTTAACAACCTCATACCAATCAGCTTTTAACTTTGCATCACATCCTTGGAAAGATTCATTTTCAACATTCTCTTTGGGTTTGATCATCAAGAGTACAAAGTTTGTACTAGCATTGACTAACCTCTTCATTTGTCCAACATTCACAAGTGACAAATTCAACTTCTTGTTATGTTCTTTAACAATGTTCTCAAATCTATTTTTAAGCAAGTGATATTTTTTCTCATGGCAATGAAAGATGGTTGTCCTATCGTATAGATATGGGCTTCCAAAAAAAATACCACTAATTTCAAGTGGAATGAAATCAAGATCTACCTAATCTATAAAGTTTGCAGTGATGGAAAATATTAATTTACAACTTTTTGTCACATGCAATTTTGCATTGTCACATATCCAACCTAAAGGATATGGTTTAGGATGAAAAGTTGTTTCCAAATTTGATTTCTTAACAGTGTCTTCATAAATGAGGTTTTCTTGTGAACCACTATCAAGTAGTGTATCTATCTTGGTATATTTTGAAATAACTCTAACGTGGAAAATCTCTATTCTTTCTTTTTCTTGTTGAGTTTCATTCAGGCTACTACTTGAAGAACTAGTACTTTCAATAGAGTCCTTACCTTTGAATCCCATGGTTGAGATCTTCTTTCATCCCTAGAGTCAGATCCTAAATCATGTTGTGTAGTTGCAACAATCTTTTGTTTCCCTTTGTTGTTAAACATTTTGGATCTCATTTCAGGATGAAGTTTCCAACATTGGTCTTCATCATGGCCTTATTTTGAACAATTTTTACATGTGAGTTTTTCTCCCTCTTTCTTGACTAAAGCATTCTTCTTTCCTTTTACTTTGAATTTACCCTTTCCTTTGTCTCCACTCTTAAATGGATTTTTGTTTCCCTATCGAGGAACATTCTTCCCTTTCTCTTCTTAACGAGTTGCCTGTACACAAACTTCCTCTAGTTTTATAGTGTTAGACATGAGAATTGTGTGTCTCAAATAACTATGCAATGCTCCAATATATTTGAGTAGAGTGTATTGAGAGGATAAATCTATACCCAACATCAAAGCTCTTTTTCTAAATTCTTGAGTATAGCTTTGCACATTTTGACCTTTAGCTTGCCTAAATTTTTGCCAATCCATAATAGCTTTTTGCATGTATACTAATGGATACAATTTCCTTCTTATTGTAATAAAAAAATCATTCCAACAGGATAAAACCTTACCATGTTTCTTCATCTCCTCTTGATTTTTGGCTTCTCACCAAATAAATGTTGCACCTTCCAATCTAAGAGAAGCAAGCTGAATTTTGGTCTCATCATCCTTGATTATTTGTATCCTACAATACACTTCAATCTGACAAACCCAATTATCCAATTTCTCAGCACTTACCTCCCCATTGTACATAGCAAATTCAAACTTTATACAAGCTTAAGAAAATGAGTTTTACCATGTCCCTTTGGAGAATTGGATGTGTTTGTGAAAGGGTAGAAGAAGTAGAAGATGAGGATGAGGATGGAGGTGAAGGTGGTGGTTTTATGCCATTCCTTCCATTCCCTTTTGGAGGCTTGTCTCATTTTCCTCCATCTCCTTTTGGAGGCTTTGATCTGATAATCACCCAATGAGTGACCTCAGTTAAGAATTATTAAATGAAGGTATTACAAACTCATATGTTGGTGTGTTTGTCTATGTTATTTAAGCAACGAATCGATCAGATTGCAAATACACAGACACATAAAATGGAAAACACCAGAGAAATACAGTAAGCAAAGACAAGAACACAAGAAATTAATAAGGAGTTCACCCTATCCTCCAGGGCTATATCTCTAGTCCAGCTCTCAGTGGTGACCTTCTTTTATTGTTTGTTGAAGTAGAGAATTACAATGAAGGAGCTCAATATGAGTCTCCTGAAACAGATTGGCTTAGCAGGGTGATTCTTGGATTCCCCAAACCACTGGAGTACACAGACTCTCTTCATTACCAGCTCTTTGACCTTTATGGTCTAACAGATCCTCTCAGGGATGGCTTGAATCTCTCAAGCTCTCTGGTGCTCAACGCTGCCTTTGGTCAGCTCGGCCTTGCTGTCTTCTTCTGCTTTTTGCTTCACTAATTCTTTCTCTTCTCTGTCTTCTATCTTCGATGTTCCTCTCTGGGTTCCTAACTCTTCTGTCCTTGGTGTCATCTTTCTGTTCTCTGTTCATGGCTTTTAAGCCATTCGGACTCATGGCGATTCAGTTCCTCTTCCACCTTCGTCAGATCGCCTGCTTGCAGCTGTGCTTGGAGTTCCTTGTTCTCGGCGTCATCATCAGGCTCACAGGGAGTGGCCACTTGTCCTCCTACGAACTGCGCCATCAAGCCTCGTTGGTTCATTTCTTTGGCTACGTCGTGGAATGAGTCTCTTGCCACCGTGGCAGTCAATCCGGACTTCAAATTATTTCATACCGGGGCTTAATCCTCCATGTTACTGGGAATAGTGTCCACTCGGATGCTGCTATTCCCACTAAGATGGGTGGCTATCTTAGAAACAAACAAGTAAAGTCTACCTTCGTTTTCTTTTATGAAAATAGAAAAGAGGAGAACCAAGATGACCAACCTTAGTCTTGCGCTTGATTTCCTCTCTTTCTTGATAGAGCTTCGCTGCTTCTTCTTCGTCTGTCTAGCTTCAAAACAACTTGTAGAGTCACAGCAACATACTACTATCAAAGAAACAAAGATCTATATTCATAAATAACACAGGACCAGATGTGCGTTAACCATATAAATGCATGTATAAACAAGTACACAGGAATATGGAAGAAAACTAGAATAGCTTTATTAAGATGAAAAGTAGCAAGAGGATTACAACCATATGTTCTGACCCAGCATCATCCTCCAACTAGGAAGCCCTTCTTAACCTCAAGCGAAGCTTAGATCACCCAACACTATGAATGTACACCAGAAAACCAACATCACTTCTCTATAAGATACAAAATTCCAGCCTCTGGATCTCTGTGATGAGGGATCCATATATAAATGATTACAGAGAGGTGAGTCATCTTAAGAGATCTTGATTAGTGTCTTCTCTCTGATAGTTCCTCCTTCCACTTGGAGAATGATGATCTCTTACTCATCCCTGGTCGAAAATGGAGTGGCAAGTGTCAAAGGGGAAGCTTCTGGAAGATTCCATGACCTTCCACCTCGCATTTTTGTCCCTGCCATTTGTCCATTCCCGACCATTGCACCCTACAGAGGAGAAAATCAGTATGCATCGCACCTTGTACA